>SSNP01000074.1:1857931-1982348 GCA_006937955.1 Pachypanchax playfairii | reverse complement strand
TGTTAGGTTTTTTCCTTATTCTATCAAAACCTTCCATTATTATAAATATAAGAAATACGATCACTCAAGAAGTTTGGTCCAAAACTCAGCCAAGGAGAGTACCAGCGCTTGCATCATGTCCGCAAGACAGCCCTGATAACTCTGCTGGTCCCTCTTCAGCTCAGTGTCTTTATTCACTTAGAAACAGCAATAATAGATAACATGAATCATCACTACAAATCAGTGGAGCCAGTAGTGGCTGGCGCCTCGCAGTTACCTTGGATTAAGAAAAACAAAGTGTTCTGAGGGAGAATGTGTAAGTCTGAGAACAGTAGCAGGTCAGATAACAGGGCCTGTGTGACTGCTGCACACAGGTCATGCAGGAGATTTCTTCAAAGTTGGTGTCAGGCATGAACGTGTATAATTCTAAGTTTTCCATTCTCTATCATTTACCTCCTTATTGCTTTCTATATATACACCAGACATGTGGTCCGAGGGCCAGACAAAGGCCTTCGATCATCTCAATCTGGTCCTCAATATACTTTGATAAAAACTAAACAACAATAAAACATACAATAATAACATAAAAAAGGCAAGTAAAATTACAGTTTATAGCTTCTTTAAAATTGTTTCCAACAAAGACAGCCAATTGTGTTTTTACCAAAAATAACCCTAAATCATTCTTTGCTAGATAAGGGTGTTCATTATTATTATACAGATTAAGAGACAGATTAAAGGGCTATACAGTTTTAGAGCGAATGCTTTGAAAATAAGTGGGTAAATTGACCCTATTGAAAGATTTTCTCTTTTTATCAGGAAGAAATTTTACAGTCAGAAGCGTGAGATTACAGACCTGTTTAAAATACCAAGATTATAATGGTTTTATTTGACCAAACATGTTAACTTTGATACAAAACTTCTGATTACCCTGTGATGGACTGGAGACCTGTCGTGGGTATGACTCCGCCTCCCGCCCAACGATAACTGAAGACAGGTACAATCTCTCTATGACCATTTACACACAGCTGCCATTTAGCCTGAAGCATGTTCTTGGAGGAAGCTGGAGTCCCGGAAGAAAACACATGCACATGGAGAAAGGTCCTGGGTGGTTTCAAACCCAGGACAAACTTTCTGCAAGACCACAGTGCAAACAACTGCACCACCGTGCAACCCATTCCTGAAAGTGCCTTCCAAATCATCAGCTAGACTGAATAATTGGATTTAAGTTATACAAACCAATTAACATGAAATGTTAGCTAAAGGACTTCAACACAAAACAGTGACTGTTCACGCTCAACAAAAATGTACTCACACACTGAATTTAAGTGCATTTAGGAAACAGAGTTAGCAGATGAAAATCAAATGGTTATTTATACGAACAGGCCATTGTGAGTTAAACCAGATTCAATTATGTACCATAAGTAAAAAAAAAAAAAAAACTTGAGCTATTTTTTCTTTCGGCTGAGTTTGTTTCAGCAGAATCTGCAGATCCATTAAAATACACATTTAAAATATCTAAAGGAAACTCTTAAATACATTAAAGATTCTACAGTTTATCTTCATCATAAAACATTATGTATTTTATATGTGTTATTGTTTTAAATAACTAATTTAAATGTTTAGAAATTTATGGACATATTTAAGTAACAGCTTTCCTCTTGCAGTTTTAGTGGAATGGATATCACTAGTTTGGTCATTGGAACAATTCTTCTACATATGATACTCATATGACCGCTACAGGAGATCCTTCCTGTCCACAGCTAGAACCCTCTACAATGGCTCCCTGAAGAAGAACTGAGCTACAACAACACTTAATTTCCCTCCGGGGATTAATAAAGTATTTTTGATTGATTTGATTGATTGATGTTGTCATGCAAAAACACACATCATAAACAAAAAATATGTGTATATACCGAGGGCACAGCAGATCTCTAGAGCTGACAGTGGTGAAAAAACAGAACAATCAGCTTAAAACTGCACTTCATGCCCTCGCCAGCCACCCTGAATCACCAGTAACACTCGGAGGAATTAGGGATGCCATTCTGAGCAATTACGGAATTTAGTCGTTACACTGTCAGAATGATTTGGCCAAAGAGAAATGATTCAATTAATAAATCATGGGTCATTAGCCATTTTCTCATTTGGCCAGTGGAGAAGACAGTCCTGAATGTACCAAATGACCAGTAAAGTGGAGTGTAATGCAATTTGATTTTGAGACTGATCAGATGATGAGTTGGAAAGGGAGAAAAGAGACGGGAAGACAGACAGGAAGGAAAACATCAAAATACTACTTCTTCTTCTTTTTTTAATAACTTGCCTTATTTCTTGGCCTGCTGTCCTTTGTTTTTGTTGTTGTTTTTTGTTTCGTTCCCAACAGTCAGGGGCACAAGTAGAGGGACATGTGCCTAATCATATCAACTGCTGTTGCTCTGCACGACGTCTCAAGTGAGTCCCACAGACAAATAATGCCAAAAGGAAGATGAAATGGACTGTCAACTAAGTTCAAATGCACTGACAAGAGCTAAAATACTGAAAGTCCCTGCAATAAATAAGGGAGTCAGGAATCCCACACCTGCCAATCCTCACGCACAAAAACACAAATGTGTGTGTGCACAGAATCCAACTAGGCTTTCTCTCACACTCCTAAAGTTTTATTTCAAATAACATGCATAAATCGGATTACTATTAAAAGATGTCATGAAAGATGTCATGCTATTTCCTGTGAAAGATTGTTTGCCTGAAATTAATTTTCCCTCAATAATTGTTCTTCCCTATTATTTCCCTCGACCCTAAGAGGGCCTATCTGTGGACTCGCAGAGCCGTCAACGTTTACAGCTTATTTCCATGAAGATCCTTCCATGAACACCCAAGATCACATCATGAAATCTATTATACATAGTGAATAATGGAATTTAGTCATTTGATTTAAGACAAATATAGTGTGTTTACACAGTGTCTTTATGAGTACATCAGCAAGGCTGCAGGTGCTGTGTCTATAAGACGCATTCAAGGACAGAAACCTAAACCATCATTACAAAACATTCTCAAACTAGAGCTGAAACCCTTTCTTTGGTTTCAGATTATTTAAAGCGGCAACCTGGAGTTTTTTCCTCAGAGGGTGCCACTGAGGTAAAAAAATGTTTTGCACGTTTAAGTCCCACCACTCCGTGTCTGTGATATGACAGCAATGATAGAGAGTGTTGGCTGTCATACGTGCATGCACCCCCTGTCTTCCGATGGATACTTCATGGTAAGTTGCATATGTTTAGTTATTTTAATTGTTTTGGTTCCACGTGTCTTCAGCATTGTAAACTACTCAAATGATGGCTGGCCGCAGTTCTTCCGGATACGTGCACATACATACATGCTTGGTTTATAGGCAGGTGAAGTATGCTGATGTAGAATAATATTGGCTAATCAATCAAATCAATCAAAAATACGTTTTTAATCCCCGGAGGGAAATTAAGTGTTGTTGTAGCTCAGTTCTTCTTCAGGGAGCCATTGTAGACGGTTCTAGCTGTGGACAGGAAGGATCTCCTGTAGAGGGTTCTAGCTGTGGACAGGAAGGATCTCCTGTAGCGGTCTGTGCTGCAGTGGATTATGAAGAATCTTCTGACTGAAGACACTCTGTTGTTGAGTTACTGTGTTCTGAAGAGGATGATGAGGGTTCTCCATCATGTTCTTCATCCTCCTTTGGACAATCAACTCAAGAGACTCCAGTTCAGTCTCCAGGACAGAACCAGCCCTCCTTATCCGTCTGTTCAGCCTCTTCATGTCACTTGCTCTGATGCTGCTTCCCCAACAGGTAACTGCAGATGTGATCAGCTGACAAACTCCTCTTCTTTTGCCGCTCCTCTTCAAATCTCTGTCTGCCCGTGTTGTTTGAAAGCCAGACAGAGACACGCTGGAGTCCAGGATATGCTCCTTTAGCCGTGTCTCAGTAAAACACATGATGCTGCATTCCTGATACTCTGGCTGGGTCTTCAACAGAGTTTCAAGTTCATCCATTTTGTTAACAAAGACATGTCATATTTGTCAATATGACTGAAAGTGGAAGGCAAGGTTTAATCTTCTTCTTTCGCTCTCTTCATTTTGCTCCTGCCCTGCATCCACATCTTCTTCTTTTGAGCTCATCAGGGATCCAGAGTTTCAATTTGAGGATTATTTCAGCCTTAGAAAGTCAGTTAGTTGCTCTTTCTTGTAAACAAGTCTCTTGTCTAATGCTGGGTGGCGCTCAATTAAAATTAAATGCACCTGTACGGGACAGGGGGGCTTTGAGAAATAAAAAAAAAACATGACATTTTTCCTACATTATATTACAGAACCTGGCCAGACTATCACCTTTATATAATTTAAAAAGATCATGCATATCTCCTGAAAACAAAAAAAGTCCATATTGCAGCTTTAAATGCAACTAAAAATGTCCAAATGCTGCTTTAGCGCGACAAAATGTTTTCTCCCATATTTATGATTTGATACAGTGATTATTTCTAGTTGTTGCTTGATAGCCATCAATGTACATTTAAGAAAACCATAAAAAAGAAAAGCAGTATAAAGTTGTCAGATAGGGATAGAGGAGTTGTTTGTGCCAGAAATATTAAAAAGGGACTGTAGAATAAACTAAAGTATAAGATCCCTATTTAAATTTGTTGCATCATGGTCAGATTTTAACTTGAATGCCTATAATCTATGACTCAGAACCAGTTTTGCTATTTGCAAGGAATCCTGAGCAATTCACAACCAATGCTATGCAATGTGCATAAAAAAGAAGATGGAAGTCAGAATACTGAAAGTTTCTATCAGCCTGACCTACATATTCTTGGACTGTTTAATTACAGCACAACAGGAGCAGCTGATATTATATTCAAAGTCTCAGTTTATGCATTTTTTTCTTAATCCATGTAATAATCTTAAAAACCTTGACTGAATCCTCTCAGTAAAATGGTAAAATCAAATTCTGGGCTCTGGTGTGTTAAGACTTGTACAAAAACTAATTTAACAAGTACAAGGTTCTCTTATAGCTAGTGAGATTCAACTTGAAATCGTCAGAATGAGCTGTTTTGTCAAACAAACTGTGTAATGTTCGGCAGGCTAAATTATACCATTTCTCGCAGAAAGCCTACAGATTTTTTTCAGAGAGGTAGTCAACAACACTGTGGGTGTGCTCACATTTTTTTAAAGTATTTTTTTGGGAAACGTTTCAGGATCCATTCCTCAGGCAAAGAGCAGTAAGAGAAACTGTCAGGTCTCAAAAGAAAACAGTAATTCAGTGTCTGAGTCTTAAAAGCAGTGAATCATGATCAAGGGTGGAATAACGCAATACATATAGAATATGTTCTGTTTTTGAAAGCAATCCGCAACTTTTTGCAGACCTGATAGTCGAACATGGTTTTATTTAACTATTTGTATTGCTTTTATTTGAAAATGTATTCTTAATCATCTGGTCTCAGGTGTGAGACAAAATAAAATATGAAGTCATTTTAAGGGTCAGGTATTTCCCCTCTTGAATATGTTCAGTATAATTAAAGCCTGGCTGAAATGATGATTCGCTTCACACAAAGCAGTTGAGTAAACGCTTAAACTTTTAGGCTCACTGAAACCTTTAATTTAGCACTTCAGGCAGATGGCAGTCTGCATCTTCACCTCCAGAACCCTCTGAGGCATCATGACATAGAGACTATGATTAAATGTAAAGCAATCTATCATCAGCATAGACCAAAAACTATTACAAAGGTGTGCTTCATTAAACCAGGACACCATAACAGATTTCAAGCTGCAGGCTTTTTGTTTACTGACCTGCGCGTCATCATGAGGTTTACTGCTATCTGTGTTTAGAGTAGACACTGTGACCACTGATAAAGATGGTTTTTCTTCCTCCTGGACAGACACACACACAGTCACAGATGTCTGTCTCTTGTCCCAGGAGCATGCCAACCTCACACCTGGCAGGGAGCTGATGGATGGCAGACGGCCAACAGGAGAGGTAAAGCTGCTTCACTTTCTTCAATCACTGATAGCTTATTCTTTATCTTTCTAGGTGACTTTTGGAGACAGATGTTCCTACATTTCATCCACTATTCTATATTTGTAAGAGTCCAGAAGTAGTCATGGATTAAAAAGAATTTAAATTGTGTTATTTCCTGAAAGGGTTTTATTATTTTTTTCCAACAGCTGGGCTCCTGTACTCCACACACCACTACCTCTTATCTATTCCCGTTAAATAGTCCCCCCTCCTTCCTTTTAGCCTCCCCAGTAGGCGAGTGTCCTCCATTTCTCCAATCCTTCCTGTTTGTCAGCGGGGCCTCGACTCCCGCTGATTTCAGGAGTCTCAGCCGAGCGTGTAGTCTCCTCACAGCCAGATCCAGCTCAGTCATTGTACACATCAAATCAAAGTACAGAGCAATCGATAGAGTGAGCACTAATGTTTATCAACACACCAGACTTTCATGCGCGAGCAACAATTACTGAACAGCTCTGCAGTGGTTAACACTGTGCACACAGCCAGCTCTGTATGCCTGGTTTGGGAAATGAGAGGGAAGGAGAGAGTGAGATTGTTTAAAATGCATAGAGATGCTTAGTTTTAATTATGCATTTATTTAGTGTAGGGAATCCATGATGCAGGCTGCGCGCATGAAGCGAAAGTATAATGAAAAGTCAAAATGGATTCGGCATCCTCACAGAGGAGAACATGAGAGTTAATGCACGGCGAGATGGTATCCAGCTTGTTTTCAAACAGCGCTGCTTTGGCATTACCAAGGAGAAATTTTACATTTAGATCATATAGCGTTATTTATTTTAAACAGCAGTGGTTTTAAACAGCAGCAGATGTGATGCATCTGTGCATGTGAGATGATGTGGGTCATTAAAGGCCCCATGTAGCTGCAGAAAATCATTTTAATTTTTAATACTGAAATGCTAAAAAATTCCCAAAGAAAAATAGCTTTGGACCTAAAAGATGAACAATTGGTTATAACTTAATCTCTAAATGAATGAATATGGATATAAATGCAGCTAAAATGCACTTATTATTATATCAACTTCCCAGAAGAACCTGACTGTAACCACATCATCAGTTTTGTTGTTGTTGTTGTTTTTTTACTTAAGCTGACAGAGTTTTATGTTTTTGCTTGTTCTGCACAACTGTATCAGCTCATAAATGACTGTCAGGTAATGTGGAAGGTTTCTGCCAGCTGATTGGCTAGTGAGAGATTATACACATGGCAGACTTCACCCTGAGGTGGTGCTCTTTTCCAACACCTGTGCCATGCTTCTTTTGATATGTTTTACTAATTAGTTGGGTTTGGGATGTACAAGCAGTCTCATATTGGATTTTGGTTGTTGGGGTGATGTTGTGGGTTTTTAGGTTTAAGTGAGTGGCTAGATAGCAAACCCAATAATGGTTTGAATCTTGTTCCTTATTGTTTATTTTCACCAATACATTTTGGTTGAGGGTGGTATTTTTATTAAAATTCTTAAGAAATTGCATTTGTCTCCATATCTTTTGAGCCGGTCGGACATATGGACCATAATCTTGTGGGATCAGTCCAAAGTTGAACAACTTTGGGTTTGTTTTCTCAACTGTCTGCAGCTCTCTGCTTAATTCCAACCAAACTGAGAGGCTGGATCTAGCCAACTTAAGTAGGACATCATGCTGATGCACGTTGTTCCGTTATGTTGCCTGTTGAATTGCAGCTTTCAGCACATGGCTGCAATCATCTACATTTTTCTTTTTCTGTGTTACATCCTCAAACATAATAATAAACAGCAGGAGGACACATTACAAAGAAAAAAAAAGGCCTTGGTTGACTGAGGCCTGCATCTTAGTTGGTGCCAGCAGGTGACTAGATGGAAAAACAAAATTGCATGAAAATGTTAATTTTCAGTAAAAATAAGAGTGAATTGGAGCATTACATTTACATCTGATCAGGTGATGTAAGGCAAATTAAAGAACTCCAAATTGTGGCAGTAATGTGATGAGTGTGTTAATCTTTCTTGTCTCAAAGTGTCTCACTTTGTTTGCAATTTTCCCTCATATTATTCATGATTTGGATGGCAAATCCCTCCCAAAGTTATCTTACATTCCTCTCATTTTCAGACTCACAGAAACTACTGTAAACTGTGAAGAGGTCTATATACCAGCAACAACATGCCTATTTTCAATAAATATTGTCTTGGGAAGTTTTAGAACAGGTCTAACATTCCAGTGACACAAGCGAGGCCTTACAAGTCATGAAGAAGTTGAAAACCCTTTGAAATGTTTCAGGGCATTACAGAGACTACCTTGTTTCTGTTTACAGTTTGTCCCCAAGTTAAAGTCTCACTGGGCTGCAACTGTTAATCAAACTGCATTCGATTGAACACAAAATCCCAAATAAGTTATTTGTTAAATGTTACTTTGGTTCATTCTTATTCAGAATGTTGCATGAATCACAATCTCACCTTCTATTAATTTTAAGTCAATATAACTGTGCAGAAAACAAAGTGATTAGTCAAAATTTTCAGACTGAAAGAATGTTGTTGCATACCATCGTCAGTCAATAATTTGGTCTCTTGTTATTTTACACAGAGTTTGCATGTCGTGTTTAAAAGGACGATCAGAATTATTTCACATCATTGTCTTCAACATGTTATAGTTCACAGGGAATCTGCAACATCAGAAGCTCTAGTGGAAGTTTTCAGTACTTTTAACTCTTTTATACTCGTGTGTGTGTGTGTTTGTGTGTGTGTGTGTATGTATATTCTGAGCAATATCTTTTTATTAAATCCACACTTTTTGTATTTATTTTCAATTATTTTCTATTTTATGTTTTTCTATTATAGTGTCTGAGTGTGTTTCACTTACACTTTATTATGTTAGTAATGAATTGAATTGACTTTATTGGTGATTTTCACTAGTTGTGACAACATAACAGACCTCTCTTCAGTGAAAAGCTTTTCAACACGCATTCCTTCTGCATGTATCAATATTTTTGGTTTATTTGCACACCAGACACCACAGACTGCCACCTACTGGTAGTGTATGTTTGTTTTAATTAGTGAAAAGTTTAAGATTGTTTAGTCATGCCTAAAGATAAAAATAAATAATAATAAAAAACCAGGGGAAAAAAATCACTGTGATTGAGGATCAGAATCCATGTATTAAAGGTTGAATAAACCTAATAAACAGACTTCCTTGCAGGATAAAGAGAGAGAGGAAGAAAAGAAGGACTATTAAAATGAAGCATGAAGATCCAGATTTTGCAGGCAGCATATGACCCATATGGCTTGGACGGCTTTTTCAACAGCAGCCACAGAAAAAAGTAATCATTATTTTAGCACTAGGGCGGATTAGCAAGGCTTACCAGGAATTTTATCACTCGGCCATAATATGCTGCATGGTATTAGCATATTGCAAAGAAAAAAAAAAAACGATTAGACACCCTTTATCTCTGAATCGCATAAAGTTCCAACACATTCATTAACAGGAGCTAGTAATACCAGCTTTGTGTGTAGGCTACCACAGTATTTGATAAATAATATAACAGTGACAAAATGACATTTGAAAAATGAATAAATAAATGAATACAGATGTGCTTTGTAAAGACCACAAGGAGAAAAATACACCAGAAAAAAGCCACTTACAATAACCCACAATGTTTTTACCGTTTGATATTGTAGCAGTTTGCCAACTACGGAAAATAAAGACTTGAAGACGTGTACAAAATAGTTGGGTTTCCTTCAGATCCCTTTTACAATGAACTGACCAGATGAAGCCAGACACATATGTATTGTGAACTTCCGTTTCTAAACAATGCCAAATACAGACTTTTGCATAAATCATTGTTTCACTAAAACAGAAACAGATTTGACTTCCAAACCTGTTGCTTTTACAACCCATCCTGCGGTAGCCAAACAAATAAACAAATAAACAAAAAGGAGGGGAAAAAAGAAACATCAGGACGCCAAAAATCATTGTTGGCAGCTTCACACATGTCTCTGTATCTGTGAAATGGAGCATGGAAAAGCAATCAAAACACCTGCTGGATGCTATTCTAACCAAATAAATCTAACAAATACCATGAAAGGCACTTTAGTTTGACAAAAGAAATATGGGAAAAGACAACATCCATTCTTAGAGCACAGCTTCATTAGCATGTCTTTCAGTGATGTCAAAATGACAGCTAACACTTGTTTTCTTTTTTTCCACCCGTATAACTATTTTGCCCTTTTTCTCTTCAGGATGCACTATGAATGCTGATTTTTAGTGTCTCTCGGTGATACCTTGAGCTTAGCTTTCATCACTACGCTGCGTGCATGACTGACTGGTTTGAGTAAAGGTAAGATCACTCAGGACTGAAGGTCAGCTCCACAGAAAGAAATGCTTAAAGTCTGGATGGCTACTGACTCCCCTCCCCACCTCACCCACCTATCGAAATATATATACACACACAAACACACACACACCTTTTTCTTCCAGCATCTATATTCACACTGACTGGATCTATAGTATTCTGTTGGACTTCCTTTCTGCGCCTCCACTGATTTAATCTATGCACCTTTTAACTTTCCACATCCTTCTTTACTTAGACCAAAACACATTTAGTTTAGAGTTTTCGCTTGATTTTTTTTAGTTTCCCTGCTCTCAGCTTAAATGTCATAAAATATACAGAATGGCAAACAACATTCTCAGATTTGGCCCTAGGAGAAACAACAAAAACACAGCCCAGTGTAATATGAGTAAACATGCAGTATGTGAGCGTTTCATATCTGAAATAAAAATAATGATGCATTAGAAAAAAAACAAAAAAAAACTAATTAAATCAATTCTTACAGTTCTACAGAATTGTAAACTGTACTGACAGTTCAAGTCAGCTATGTAAAGTATATTTGCTGCCAGCAAAGTAAATTACTCATACAGCTTTAATTAAATGATAATAAGCACAGTGCAAAGGACAACATGCAACAGGGATCCAGTTGGGTTAGTCCAGGGCTTCTGTATTTACATTCAAGGCCAATAGTTTGTTATGGCACATCAAAATACACCACCCCTGACCAAGCATTGATTTTCAATATTTCCTACACAAAAGGCGTGTTGCAGTGCAAAAGATGGGAGCGTTATCTAGCAGTGTGCTTAAAGTCAGATGTTCACAGTAAACAAAAATACCACCGTTGATTCTGCAGATTTTGTACTAATTCTAAAAAAGTACAATTAAATAAGATACAAACTGCAAAAACATTTTCGGTTTAGAGGATGGAGTACTGAGTCAAAGGAAATTCAGACTAAAGATTAAAACTTTGAACCAAAACACCAATGTATGATCAAATTGAAGGCTGCAAGTTATAAAAACATACATATAATATGGAAATGGTGTCTTAAGCAGATGTTGCAACAACATGAAATAAAATTTCAAACAAAATGCCAAATCAGTTAGTTCACTTGGCTGAGATGCTTAAAGCTAAAAAAGACTAAAAAACGGTGAATAAACTCTGCTAAACTTAACCATTTCATGGATAGCATCATATTTCCTAGTATTTTCTGTAAAATTAGCCACGGTGTAAGAAACAGAAACACTGGAACACAGACACAACGGCCACTATATTAGCTACATTTTGCTAGTACAGGGTTGAATCTCTTTTGCCTTCAGACTTGCCTAAAGCCTTCGGGCCGTAGATTGAACGAGCTGCAGGATTTTGATCCATATTGACGTGATAGCATCACACAGCTGCTGCAGATTTGTCGCCTCCACATCCATGTTCCAAATGGGAGCTGTTGGATGGAGATCTGGTCTCTGTGGAGGCTGTTAAACTAGTTTGAGGTGATTTGAACTTTTTGTCATGGTGCATTATCCTGCAGGAAGAATCCATCAGAAGATGTTACAGTGTGGTCATAAAGAGATGGACATGTTCAGCAGCAACACTCAGGTAGGCTGTGGTGTTTAAAGATGCTCAGGGGCTCAAAGTCTGCTGAGAAAAAAATCCCCTACAGTATGATGCCACCAGCAACCAGAACCTGTTGATACAAAACTGGATGGCTCCATGTTTTCATGTTGTTGATGATAAATTCCTAGTCTACCAGCTGAATGTTGGAGCTGAAACTGAGTCTAATTGGGGAACCCGGTTTTGTCTGAAGCCTGTGTAAACTATTGACTAACCTTAACCCTGACAGGAGTGTTATCCAGTGTGTTCATCTACTGCTGTAACCCTAATGGTATTCTACAAACCTTGGAAGTGACAAATACTTCATTTAAGAGCTGTTACCTTTCTAGTTGACAGAGAAGTGTCACCATATTTTATATAATAAACATCACAATGTAAAGGTTTTCATCTGGATACATTGCAAATGTTTCAAGCAAGCAATACTTAAAATACATAAATATAATAGAACAACTATGACAATATGACCAGTCAAATGTCCATTCATTATTGGATGGCAACAGGCAAAAGTCAAAACACGGTCCTCTGATGTAACCGAGATGGGTGTAGCAGAGGTTTACAGAGCAGACGTAAATTTGCATCAGCTGACAGGTTCATGCCACTTTTGGGATCTCTGTACATAGATGAGTGCAGGCTTTGACGCTGTTTGGTGGCCAAATGTGATGCAATTACCATGACACACCAATATATTGCTGCAATTAGGACAGAAGTATTGGTATCGTCAGGAAAAGGACGGAAGTCAATTTCAATCAAGATGGGAGTCTAAACTCTGTGGGCCTGTCTGCCGTGTGTAACTCTAACAAATTGTGTGACAGTTTCCATCGACGGAAGTGTGATGATGTGAAAACAGTTCATTTAAGAGCTATTAAAGAAAACTAGCATTTGATAAGGTGAGTCTATTTTCTTTAGGTGCAAACTGTCACAGATGTTAATTCATCAATTATCAGACACCTTGCACTGGGCCCATTTTTATTCAGAACACTGGTGTATAAAAACTGGTCTGGTAAATTGAACATCAACAATACTCATTAGAAAATCTGGTCTGAAATTCATTAAAACTAGGGTGGAGGGGAAAAGAGATATTGTAAGACCACTGTTGTGATTTTTGTGGATTTTTTAAAGAAATGTTATCGACCCTCTGGCCATTGTCAGACTGTGTGTGAGTGGGTGAGTGAAAGAACGAGAAAAAGAAAAAGAAACAGCATGAGCAGTTCTGTAAGAAAAGTTTTTTATCATATAAACTGTAAACTGAAACTTATATAAATGGTCTTTATGAGCTCAAGTTTTATATGAATAAATATCTTACAAATGTGCTGTGACAAATTATTTTTAATCTCAACATAATTTCTATCCTGCCATTAAAACTATCTAAGGAATTGATGTTTTGAATACAAAATACTTTATGTAAAAAAATACAGTCTATAGTGAGTAAACACATACCATATATGTTGGATTCATTTTTTCAGAGTCAAAAAGGGTAAATACTAAAATAATACTTTTTAAAAAATATTTTCTATTATTTTTTTTTTTTATTATTGGATTAGTACTTATATTTTTTATGTCAAAACACACAGCTGTTATGACATTTGTATGAATGTCATGCAAAGAATTTTTGTTCCATATAGTTACAAAGTGTGTTAATTAGGTTTTAATCTGTTCTCAGATTACCTTAATATTACTTGTAGTATAATTTGGAAAAGCAGATATTTGGGTGTTTTTGTCTACAGTGCGTTGCAAGTTGCGTTTAGTCAACCCCTCCCACAGTTTTTGTAAATCTATTGCATGTTCTGATTCTTTGAAACTGAAATGAGAAGGGGTCTAAACAGCTTCCAGGTAACTGTAATGACTCTGTGACCATTTTAAACATGTTCAAAATTCCCTTTTGTTGCATCAGTGACTAAAATATCCAACTAATGTGTTTACACACATTTTTATTTATATATTTGTTTTCAACAAACTGTTTGCCTTTGATGTTGGTTATGTGTTTTAGACAATGTTTGTCTTCGGGAAGGACCAGAGCAAACTCTATGAAAACCAAGATTACCTTATATCTGCAAAGACATTCATCAAATGTTTCATACGTCTCCTGTAGCTACCATAATATGTTATGCTTTAGAGTGCAGGCGTGGAGAGATTAGAAGAAACTCATTATGCTCTTCAGGTCTGCTGGTGCTACACTGACTTCCTCTGTTAAAATGCTAAACGCAGTGGTTAAGATTGAGACTTTGTTCGAACTTAGAACTGATTAGGACGACCACTTTCACCATGTTCATAGATTGATGCTCAGCAGGAAGAGACTGTTTAGCTGAAACGCACAACTGACTGGTACAGGAAATCATTCCTGCCTGATGCAATTTGCTTTCGAAATGTATCAAGAATCTGAGCTGGAACAGAGAGAGAAAAAAATGCATGTCAATGCAAATGCATGTTGTTTGTATATACTGAGCGTGTATGTTTTCATGCTCAACAGGCTTGCAGTTTGTCTCGGAGGAAGTCTTGCAGCTTACAGTTTTCATCTGGCATGAAAGCAGTGGAAAGATGCTGATTGCATGTCACAGTGGGAGCTGAGATGAAGCCATCACAGTGCTGGAGTTTGTTCCTACAAACAGACTTTCTGTTTTGCACCTATCCCTCGGGAGCAACACAGAGAAATGGACAATTTTCGTGACCTTGCCCGTCATTTCTCAAAACCATTGTCTTACGTGTGTGGAAATGTCTCTTTAAGAATCCGGTGATCACACTTCGAGTTGATGCTTGCTTTTGGATGCCCTTGATTTCTCCTACCACCACTTGATTCTGCTTTTCAGTACACAATTTTTTGAATTTAGAAAAAAGCAGAAGCAGCTTTGTGAGTTCTGTGTTGTTTGGACCCAAAAAGGACGAGTGAAGATAGAAAACTGCATTCATTCATTCTTCCTGTTAATCCCCTGGTTTTCTGCACAAACACAAATTGGTTGTTCCCTTTGCAAAACTCGTTGATAAAATTCGGTTTTCTTTGAGAGTCAATATGAAAGATACTTACTCAAATATTTGCAGATAAAACATATTTGTCCCCATGTTATTATTTATCGATTTGGACAAGGAGCAACATAGAGATAGAGTGAGTGCCAGAGTGTGTCCAAATTCTGTGTCTAATCCCTGGCTGTGGTAAGCCCCAGTGGCCCTCTTCTCTTCTTAGACTAAATGGAACAGGTGAGGAACCATAACCTCTCGAGGCTGCCCTCACATCTCACTGGTGCCCAAACTTAAATTGGCTTCTCTTCCTGCTGTTCCACATCAGTAATTACCCTCCCCAACCACCTGCCGTGAACAGGAGGAATGAATGTAGACAAATAAACAAATAAATAGATTGCCTGAGGGCCAGAGTCACAGTGCTTTGCACTTACATGTTAAAATAAGTGCAGATGTATGAGAATTTAGTAGTGATGTGTGGACTTCCACAGCTGCTTGTTGGTAAAATGCAGAAACAAAATATTACATGGACTTATTTTCTCTCTCTCTCTCTCTCTCAATGGTTTTTTGTTATCTCCTTTTCTATCGAGTCAGATAAAAGTTCCCATCCATGTCTGTCCATTTCAGGGCTCCGGAGAACGAGCATGTTTTGAGGCTAGCGCAGCTGAATTAGTCAACAAAGCACATCTGTGTGACTTGACCTGCTACTTTTTGTGACAAAGTGGACATTTGTGGCAAATATGAAAACTTTTCCCTCAAGGTGCTTCTGAGTTATTGGCTTTTTGAGAATAGAACAGATGGACAACCCAAACACATAATGCCTCTGGTCACAAGCTTTGTAAACACTGCAACAAAAACTATGAGACTGTGACAAAACACACACTATATATTTCACATTTATTCCAGTTGAATACCCATGATTGATTGGCTAAAACATTTTTATGGCATCCTACAGCATCTTAAATGTACTTGTCCTCTATAAAACAGAACTACTAAAAGTAATTTTTCCTTCTTTTTTTTTTTTTTAAACTGTTATTTTAGGAAATGATCATAAAAGCTTTTGTGTCTTTACAGCTGTCAGGAGAGCAATATGTGAGATACCTGATGTGCTCCACGTCAGAACAATTCAAATCAGAAGCACATGATGACTTGTGTCCTTGTACTTCAGGCTGTCAACATATCCCTCCGTCTCCTTGGCGACCGGTTCTCTACCTTCAGAGAGCGCCATTAGCGTAAACGGGGCATGTTTAAATGGCTGTGCCTTGGATGACACTGACACCACGTCAAAACTCTAAGATTATCTCTGCTACGTGCCTGTTTGTGAAAGACCTGGTGGTGTCTGTGGCAAGGTTGAAAAAGAACATGGAAACAAAAAGGTAATGTGACAGGGGAAACTGACAGCTCTATCCTCTGCAAAACACACAGATGGAAGGAACAAAAAACTGCATGCAAGTTCTTCACATCTGAGCAATAAACTCTGTTAAAGTACCAGGTTGTGAACCTACTGTGTCAAATGGCAGAGGTTATTAAAGATACACAATTTAAACACATCCTGCATAGTTTGCAAGAAAGGTTTGCATTGCATTCAAAAATTCTACGTTTGATATTTGCTGGTTTGAAATGATGCATCTGTTGGAAATAAAAGATCCCTTGTTGTGACTTTAACACCGGAGTCGTAAACGGAGGGGGGGGTGCTGGCAATTACTGAGATTCAAAAGTAACTCATGTACACAAACTGTAACTAGGCCCATGATACCCCTAGACATGTAAACAAACAGCACAGCTGGAGGTAAATTCTTTCAGCTTCCTCACTTTCACATTTTTTGTTGAAATCTCTTGCCTGAAACAATAACAGCAAGCCACATAATCATGTTTTAATCTTCCTTGTGTCCTGATGTCAGCAGATAATGATATTCATATTTATGAGTATGCTCCACACACAAAAGCCCACTAAATCGGGCCCCCCAGCTTCAAAGTGATAAACATGTGAGCTTGATAAAAGCTCAAAGGGAGACTTTGGCAGTGTTGTTCAGGGTGGTAAGATGGGAAGAGGTGCCATGTCAATTTGAATCATCTGAACTCACAATCTGCCCATCCAGGCTGCTCTTTGGACCCATTTGCTTTTCAACTCAGGGAATATAACAGGTGGTGGCAAAAGGTTGTGCTTTAAAATGTCTAACTGACTGAAGTCAGAATAAAAAAAAAAAAACAAAGATTTCCTACAGATAAAGTTTTTTAAAAATGTCCCAAGGCTAAATGACAATGATTACTGAGGAAGTAATCAAGGATTTGTGAGACTGTTTATTTTATCCCCAAAATATTTTGTCCGAAATTGAGTAATGTAGCTCATGGGCATCACTGTTATTTTAAACTGTTCCTGTCATTATAAACTGAAAGTGGGATCATTGCATTACAGTACAGGAAGTTCTATGGCTGCTGGAACCCGAGAGCATCGCAGGTGCAAATTAGCTTAACATCTGTTATAAAATACCTCTTTCAGTTTTATCAGAAGCATCACTCATGGTTTGTTAGATCTGGGGAGAGGGAAAGAAAAAAGAATGCACATTTCTAGATGTGGAAGTTTTATCACCTAGTAACTGTGGCTGAGTATGGCTGAGAGCAAACAGAGCATTAAGCTCTGTTCCTGTGCCTCCCACAGAAACAGAGCTCATACCAACCTTACACAGATCAATGAGCGCTGACCAGCACTGCATTTCCACACTTTACCAACAAGCTCAATCTCTGCCTGAAACACGACCAAGGTGCTGATGTGTTTCCACCAGGCATGAGACAGGCCACGTTAGATTTAACACTCCAGTTTAGATTAATATTAGAAAGGAGCCATAAAATGGACATTATGAATGTAAAGCAGACACAGAAGGTACAATTTGATACAACATAGAACCTCCCAATTTACTTTAGAGATCCACAGGGTTTCTGTTCAGCAAATCTAATTGAATGCTTTGTAAAACAATGTTTAACATTTTTAATAGGATCAAAAACAATCCATGGGTATTTATGTATATTAAAAAAAACTCTGTAAACTCAATTTAATGTAAAGAGCTGCAACAATTGCATGTCTGAGACCAAGTGAATATAGAAACAAGTGTTACAGAAACATGGAAGGTTAAATGTATTGAGAAGATCCAAACTTTCAAATATAGCTTGTTTGTCCTTTCACAAGGTGAAACAATTGTCTATTTATGAAATTGGAAACATTGCCTGGAACAACTCAAACACCTTCACCGGATGCATATGAGTGGTGCTGCATGGCAGCATTCAAACACCAGGTCACATTCACATGCAGCATCGCGTTTCATCCAAATGATGCTTGAAGAGTTGTGTTGGTTGTTGTTTTTTTTTGGTGGTCGCGGTAGTTGCTGAAGACAATATGCTGTTGGTTACAGAAAGGTAACTCAAAAACTGTCGTCTGAATCTTGCAGCTGATTTGTGATTTTCTGACTGCATGTGTGATTTCATAGCATTGACACCCATTGCAATAAACTTTAGAAAAGAAGTATATAATTAATATTTTTTCTTAAAAACGACAGAATTTTAATGCTACCTAGAATCAAACGGAATGTTCATGTCCATGGAAGGCCTACGTTTTGCAAAATCCATTTAATCCTTGTTAGTGCCCTGCTGAAATCCTGATCTACAGCTGAAATTCACATCATTTTCTTACATGTATTATTCCAGTTTCAAATACCAAGTTTCCAACTCATTCTGCACCAGTGGAACAACATAATAACCTAATCATCAAACAACAAAGTTAATTGAATTTGAAAGTTTCTGAATATTTAAGAGACAAACTGCCTTTACTAGTGATAAAAATACATCAACTTTTAAACACTTTTAAAAAAAATGAATCATCTCCAAAAATAAAAAGAAATGAAAATGCAAGAGATAAATCTGAATGTATCCTTCAACAATAAAAGTTTAAACATCTCTCCACTAATCTATTTTAACATAAATATGATATTACATAGGCAAAAATGATTTATTTACACTTATTGAACTTGATTTATTAAAAATCTTTTTGGTAATTATTACTGCAAAAAAGATAATTATTTTCATTTAATTCATAAAACATCAAAATATTAACAATTAGCTGTTATAATGAATGTGTGTTAAAAACGGCACCAAAATAAAATATGCAGTGGAATTTGAGTCCCTCCACGGTGTAAAGGAAAGCATAGATCTTCATCTGGCTCATAAATAACCCATTTTGTCAGTACACAGTTTGTTTTTGTATTGTTATTCTCATGTCTCATAAAGAAGATTTAGTGAAAATGTGACAAACTTTTTTTTTTTAACTTCCATCAACTAAATGTTGAAAGACAGGCCAATAGAATGCACTCTGTCCCACTTTCTATAAGCATTCACAGCAAAAACCTCCTTTGAATCCGTCTGCCTGCTGCAGTCACTCTGGTGAACGTCTAAACCCCAACAAAAATAACCATCCAAACTGATTGCTCAAGGACTCGCAGGCTCACAATAGCACATCATTTGCTGGGCAAAATAAAATACTGAAAAGAGCAATAACCATTGAGAAGTGGGGGTGGGGGGTGTCAACCAATCAAGAAAGCAAAAAAGAGTGCATTCTGCTAGGCATGATTTATAATTCATCCACAATTTGCTTTAAAAACCAAAAAGCCAGACAAAAAGAAAGGTTGAACCTATCAGCTCTGCCAATGCACAAAAACTAACACGTGGTTTAGCAGCAAGCTCTCACTTTCAGACACTTGTCATTTGTAAATAATCTCGGAGCATGCATTGCTGAGCCTGTTGCCTGGGTTACAGTTTCCAGCAGAAGTTGTGGCTCGTCAGGATCATTAGAGATGCCAAGGTTTTGACCATGAACTTTAAGGAAATCCTGTCCTGCCAGGGAAAGCAGATCTAAGGGGATCCAGGGACGGGTTAAACCCTGTCGTCTATGATCATACAAGCTTTAATCTACCAAATCTTACTTAACAATATATTATTTCTAGAATGTTACATATTTATTATTTTTCCTAGTTCTATAATCTCAGCTCATTGGGGGAAAAAAGGATATACTTGATGAATTCTTCTGTTTCTTTTCGATTCAGTTGTCAGGCTTTAAGTCTCAGAACACCTTGTGCTGAAAATCAGTTACAGAGTAACGGCCCCACAAAGTCACTCCAGGGGGGATTTGGACTTCACAGTTGAGTCTTATTCCAAGAACAGCCAAATGGCCACTAGAGGCAAAATGAGTCCAGTCAAAAACCTCACTGCAGGTCAATAGCATATCATCCCGCACCTCTTATCCACTCCTACTCAGTGCTACATCTGCCCTTCCAATAGCAGTAAATGACTCTGTCAAGATGAACGGATTGATGTGGGAGAGCGGGCCACTTAAGCACATTTCACATGGTAGAAGAAAACTGACTGCTGGACAATCTAATATTTTAGTGTAGATAAAGTTAGTCAGTGAATTGTATCTTTAAAAAGATGCACATGGTCCCAAAGAGATGCTGGATGAGATTATTTAACTTCTCGTTGAGTTTAAATTTGTGCAGCATCAAATTTTAAACAGTGGAGTATGAAAAATGTCATATTACTTTAAACTTCTGCTTATTTGCTTTGTTTTTAAACAATTTTTTAATTGTAGCATTTCTTACAATGGTATTTTGTTGCATTTTGTTCTGTTGTATGGTCACTACACTTTTATTTTATTAAACTATTATTATTTATTAAACTTGGCCTTAATGCTTCTGTTAGCATCAGACTCTCAGACCTGTCCACTGCCACCTGCAAAATACTTTCTCCACGCATTTTCTCACTACAGCACAGGGGCAGACAAGGTCCTCCATCAACCTGACTTAGGTAGGACGGCTGGATCTATGATCTGCAGTGGGGTTGGTGTAACTGAAAGCCAGGCCAGACACATCTCCCTTCAGATCAATCACATTCTCCCTTTCTGTCCTTGAACCTCACACTCCTTCTGCTGCTTTCTTTCTCCATGTCCTGTTTAGAATGAAGAAATATGTGAACTGAAATTATAATAGTATAAAAAAGTACCAAGAAAATTTGAAGTCTGTCTAACTATGAAGTGTATTGTTTCATTTTTTACAACCATTTTTCCTGTTACTAGATGATACTCGTCATTTCCATTTTCTCTTTAGGTACATTTACACTTACTATATACATACGTACATATACATTTGCTATTAGTCAGCTATTACTTGGTCTGATGTGAATGCCTTTGAGTCGCGTGTATACACAAGTGGGGAGTGTTTGCTGTCAATGGTTGCATCAGGGAGTCTGTGTGATGATTGTGGTGTTGACATACTTTACTGTGGCACCGCCACTCCAAAAACTGAGGAGCCATAAAACATGCCTGTCTGCCTCAAAGCACCCATCCATCCACAGACTCTCAAGATAAACTCAACCCTCTGATCTTCCACAGAGAGCATATGTTTGAATGGGTGAGCTTACTATGATGGCATGGCAGTAGCAGATAAAGGACACGCCTTCAAGACATTCTTTAGTATGTGCAGTTAAAGGAATATGCATGTTTATTATGACATGTTTTCACTGACTAGTGCTATATTTACGTTAGATGTTCACCATCCAACAACACAAACACACACACACACACACACACCTATGCACCTAGTGCTTTCAGCTGTGCCACTGTACAGCCTGAAAAACACGTGGACAACATAATTCAAAAGTGAATGGCGGACATTATTAGATTTAACCATACTGGTTATCTTGAAAGAGTACCACTAGCTCGCTTATAATGCTGGTGTGGGTGTGTCTGTGTGTGTGTGTGGGTGTGTGTGTGTGGGTTTGTATTTCTGACCTCCTGGGGACCCGTTTCCTGACTTTTACTATCTTAATGGGGTCCGAGGGTTCTTGTGGGGACCGAAGCCTGGTCCCCATGGGGGGGAATCCCCTTTTTAGGGTTAGGGGTTAGGTTTATAGGTATGGTGTGAATAGAGTTTTAGTTAGTCTTAGGGTTAGTTATAGATCAGTAATGGTTAAGGTTAGTAAAAGGGTTTGGGTTAGGTATAAATCTAGTTACTAAAATCAATGGAAGTCAATGGACGGTCCCCATAAGGATACCAAAACACACTTGTGTGTGTGTGTGTTTGTGTGTGTGTGTTGGTAATGAGCACCGGTTCCCTGTGACCTGAACAGGATCAAGCAGGTACAGAAAACAGATGGATGGAAATGTTTATTCCTACACAGAATTACTTTGATTAGATCACAAAGGTTTGGGAGACTAAATGACTGTTAATACCTGTATTAGGAGAAATACTCTGATTTTGAAACGACATGTTAAATGCAGTTACCAACATTTCAGAATAATAGCATGGCCATGCTTTCTGTAAGGTGAAACTAACAGACATGGTAAAACGTGGTCAAATGTCTTCAGTCAGTCATTATGTGTACCCACTTATTCCTGTTCAGGGTCGCAGGGAGAGGGTGTTAATCTCCAGCAGTCATTGGGTGAGAGGCGGGGCTACACTCTGGACAGGTCACCAGTCCATCACAGATGATTAAATGTATTAAAGAACAAAAAAAACCTGATGGATTTAAAATATTTCTTGTAAATAATGTACTTGGAGCTGAAAAAAACCTTTGGATTAAAAAGGTGGATAAAAGTTTTCTATATATTTATACAAAACAAGCTAAATTGAATGTGTTGTTATTCTGTGACAGTTTGGTTTATTTCTGCTGCTTTCGGTCAACCAAACTACGGTAGGGATCAGCAATTAATTCAGAAAGACACCTCAATATCCAAACTGCACAAATTCCACACCACCATGATGACAATTTAACGATCGCCATACATTCTTGCACAATCTTTGCATGTTAATTTGAATGTAATTTACCACCATCTATCACGGAAAGCAAAACCAGGTGACACCAGATATTTCTCAAAATGAGAAGAAGTCATGTGTTCTCAAGATAACACTAGTGTAAATGCTGAAAGCCCAAGCTTTCATCTTTGCTTGCGTTGGGTAAAAATTCTTGATTCTTATTGATCGTGGATTGTAATCCAGGTCAGAGCCTCGAACTGGCAGCCACACAAGCTAGCCAAGCAGTGAGCCGGCCAGGTTGAAATTGATCTTAGCTCCCAAATCAAACAAAGTCTAAATCCTCAGAGCAGGGAAGCTGCTGAGTGACCCCAGAGCTAAGTGAGACAGTCACAGACAAGAAAAGACAAGAACGATTGAAACAGAGGAACAAAAAAAAAGGAAGGATTTTAATCAACAAAGCTGCAAAGTTTCCCTTGATTTAAATTTTCAGTCTAACTTTCAGGATTATTTTATCATCACTGGACCCATGTGGACTATTAAAATGTGCAACAGAAATAAATCCAACAAATATTTCGAGGGAACAAGTGAATTTGACCTTGCTCCTTTTCAGTGGGATTGTCTTTTCTTTATGGCACTAATTAAGACAAAAGCCTAAAACGCAGTCAGCTGTCTGTCTGAACAAAAGGCCACAGAAGGCATGAAATGACAAATCAGAAACTGGAGGAGGAATAGCAAACATGCATGAAAACAATTTGGTTGTAAGGCAGACAGCTTGTTTCAATTCCCCAATATGCTGTTCTCTGCTAAACACAAGAGACTGTTGAGTAAATCAGCGCCATGTGGAAAAATGTGACAGTCTGGCTTTAGTCAATCACTACAGGGAGTTCAAACGTGGTCACACTTTTAGAGGTAATGATAACTTTAGAAAATAAAAGCTACGATGACTTTTACATAACAAGGTCTTCAGTTAAATTAAGAATCAGTTATTTTCAGCTGCTTTTTTCTCATGAAAAAATGGTTTAAGGCCAGTAAGAAAAGAAAAATCTTCCATCTTCAAAGAGCAAAAAGAAACACAAAGACATTATGTAATACATCATAACTTTGATGTCAGCTGTTGTAATAAAATGTGATACAATTTCTAACTAAATTGAAAAATAAAACAAAAACATGCACATGTTTATGCAACTAAGACAGTGTTTTAATTATGCCTTAATTAAAGTTTTCAATTGATGCTTGTTTTATTAGGATTTTAGTTCAGCTTTGAATTCCAGGTTTTCTTTTTAGCCTCCAATCGGTCTCAGCTTTAGTTTTATAGCTGACCAATCTCGTCATAACTACAGTCATTTTTCTTACATTTTCAGACTCACAGAAACTAAATCAAGAATGATTCCAGACGCTTGTGAGGACGAACTATTTTCAGAGAAAACTTGTCTCGCCTAACATATTCAATTTCCAGCATCTCATGACTGAGGCCTAGTGGCTCACTCGAGGGATTTGAGTACCTCTGCAGGTAGCAATGCTTTGTATGATGGTGGCGCTTTTTTTTATTGACAATATTTTATCCTATACTATCGAACGGACGGCTGTATAGTGTGTGTATATCCGCGCGCGCACACACACACAAGAAATCTCCCTGAATCATAAAGATCCCAGTCACAGCAAAATTTCTAATTGCCAAAATATCTTTAGAGTAATCAAAATTCAAGAGATATTTCTTTGTAATTATGATGCAGTAAATTGCTGGGCATGATGCTCACACGCCCCTGTAGAACGATGCCAGAGATGACACATTGCTAATGAGAGCAGAGATGCTTTGTGTGGGAGAGCACGCTGACAGCCTCCTCCTGGGCCTTGTTCCTTTTTCTTGGCTGAAGTCTTTTTTTTTTTTTTTTTAAAGTGAAATGTTTTGAATAAAATGTCTTTTAAACTTTGCACATCCTGCATTCTTTCTAACATCTAAAAACCTTCACCTGCTTCGTGTTCCTTAACTAGGCACTTTTCTTGTACAAACTGTTAATTTCCAAAATGACATTCATTTATTGATTATCGCACTGTGTGAAATATTGTGAGCGCACACACGACTCATCAACAATCAAATTCCAAATTTGATGAAGATTTCTGCACCGAGCAGATTTTGGGAAACAACGTGCATGGTTCATCAGTCCAAGGGCTCTTTCTGGTAGGAAGCAACTACACGCCGTGCTCTGATTGCCTTTCAAGCGCTTGCTTTCCCATTTATGTTTCTCTTAATATTAATGTACTTCAGCAACAAAAAGGCTGATTTTTTTTCATATTGAAAAGGATGTTTGTGCACAGAAGTCAAATCCAACAGAATCAGTACGTGAAAGGAATATTTATGATATAGTGGGCACTCTCAATTTTACACATTTTAAATGTTTTAAATGAAAATCCTGCATTTCAGTAAAAATAAAATCAAACAGAAGCGTTTTCCAAGGAAAACAGCAATAACAAGCACAACCAGAGGGTGAAGTCTTTAGAAGATATAATTAATTCTAATTTCAATAACTGAAATAGAGCAAAAAGAAGAGCTGCAACTAGCTTCGAAGCACCTGAAGTCTAATTGGGTTAAAATAAGATGTTATCAGCTAACAAAAAAAAAATTACGAGGCCGATTGTTGTTTCGATGCCAGTTTTTCCTGGCTTCGGATTCATCAAACCCCACATGGCTGTCGCTACAATACCGGCGCGGTTCATTCTTTCACTACAAATCCCAACTATGTGTCTCCACACACAATGGCATTGTTTCAAAAAATCCAGGGGAAAATAGGAACGTGAAAGCTTCAGCACATACACTAACAATAGAGGATGATGTTATCAGGTGATGTCTTTGCTTATAGGCACCTTTTTCTTTTAATTATAGTGTGAAGCTGAAAAAAAATGAGGAAAGCCATGTCTTATGATCTTAGAAGCCCTTTGTTCTGGTCAAAGAGAAGGTCACATCTAACGAGGCCATGTTCACCATGGTGACAACTGAGTAATCCTATCAGTGTGCATCAGCCTGTCTTATTGTATTTATCTACAGGGTTTTCAGCTCTGGAACACTCCACATTGATTGCTGTCTGAGAGCAAATCCTGGTGTCACAGCAAGTAAGAACAGTGGAGCTGTGCAATTCCACAGTCATGGTTAAAGACGCCGTGCAAACAAAGACACTATGAATCAACACATGCAATTGATGCAACTGTAGCATTTAATGTACTGTTTTGTGCTTTAAGAGATTTTTACATCTTTGTATGTGTTTCATATCATTCAGTTACTCACTGTTAGTGACTAGATGGAGACACAAACTTGTGAGTGAATGCAAATGCTCAGTTGGACTCGTACTAAATTTGACATTATAGTGAGGAGTTTTTAATATGGACTGGTCACATATGGCATAAAATGGAATTGCAATTAAACTGCTAAAGTTCATTCAAATTTTCTTGTTAAAATTTAGTCACAAATATAATTCACTAAATGTAATTGAGACCAGAATTGCATAAAAACGCAATGATAATTTTTGCAGAGCTTTTTTTTTTTTTATTTTGCGCACACGTTCAAAAATGCAGCAGCATGAGGGTGAGACCCTGTTAATATTTTGCTCAAGACATTTTGGAAACTCCCTCCTGAAGTCTGCTGCAGCCCAGTGAGATACAGGTTTAAGAAACTGCTAAATACATATATGATTATGTTTATATGAGGATTAATGTTTTACATGTTTTTTGTTGTTTTCATTTCACTTTGTTTCCATCTGATAGATAAGATGTTTATTTTGACAGTCATTGTTTCAGTCGTGCTTTGGGTTATTTACTTTTTGCACTGCCTTTTTCTTTTTGGCATAAAAGTCATGGGAGCGAATGGGAGGGACTTTTCTGAGCTTTGCTCTGTTAGTTTGTGAGTGACAGCTGAATGAATAATACCTTGATACTTGGAAGTATCAACTGAAATTGCAACTTTTCTTTGATAAACACAACACAGTGAATTACTTATTAACCAGTTCTGCATGTTTTTAGTCTGCAGTAGGAAGTTAGAGTCCCTTAAGAAAACGCATGCAAGAAGTTTAGTTTGATATTATTGAAACAATGCTTTAAATACAGTTTATTCAAGTTATTACATTTCTGCAATCCCAATAAATAAATAAATACGATCAAAACTGTATTTGCCCAAACCTGGACTCTGTAATCCAGCTGTGTCTTTCTATTCAAACTATATATAATAACGATTTAAAAAAAAGAAAATCATGTACCAAAATTGCGTGCACTTATTAATTAATTAAATATAAAAGTTCCCTCATCTATATGCCTGAATGCTCTTGCCTTAATTGAAATGAGCAGAAGCATGAAGACCAGAAGGGAAAAGAAAATAACTGTTATTTTCATTTTCACAAAGTAAACACGTAATAAATGTTCCGTATAAAACGTTACAAAGACGCATTTATAGCAAGTGACTGTCTTTTATTCTGACTATCTGAGACACTGGGTCTTCTGTAATTATAGTTTATAATATCAGAAGCAAAGTGTTTGTTTTTCATGTTTTGCTTACAAAAGTATTACCAGTGATTGAAAAGCATAATGACAAAGAAGTCACCTACACATATCAAATTATTTTCATGTGTGTTAAACGTGAAAGACATAAAAAGGGAGCATAAAGGAGAGGCTGAGAGGTAACGACACAAACAACATGGTATTCACTTTCAACAGCTAATTAGTGTCTAAAAGAAGAAAACAGCAGCTCTGACTTTTAAGTTCCTTTTGTCTCACAGATTCAGTTTATTCTGAGCTGCACAGCTCATTTGACTAATGGCATTTTTTTCTCCTTCATTTCGGTTGCAATCTCATAATTCTCAATACTCGTGTAACTACTTTTTAAAAACATCGCAGTAAATCATATGGGCACAACTAATGGGACCTCTTTTAACAGAATCACTGATTTAACTGGAAAAATAAATAATAAAATACGCAATAAATAATAAAGTAAAGTAACACTTTTTGTCTGTATTACCACAGTCAATATAATGATTTAATATACGTGATTTGAAATATCACTGGAGAACTGAAATATCTTAAAACATGGTGCACATGGAACCCCATCCACCCCCTGCTGACACAGACGGTCACCGTCGTCACTGTGCTGCCTCTGAATGACAGGAATAACCTAAAAATTCAAAGCTGCACTCAGGAGAAAAGCACCTGGACAGAAGAGTGAAATCTGAATTCTGGCAGAGAAAAGCATTCGTCTTCTTTTCATCTTGGCCTTCACTCATGAATCCCCAGATTCGTGGCAGCAACAGGCACAATCATTATTCTTCCTTTACCTTCCAGTTAACATGATCTATTACTCAGCTAACAGTAACGGTGCAGCACATCTTTCATTTAGAATCAAACGTGGAGCTCTGCTTTAACCAGGACACACGGCCATAATTACATGTCTGAAATTAAGATGTTGTTTAATAATTAGGAATTTATTTGAAAGATGTCACGCTCAATGTGAGGAAGTTATGAGGTTGATATGTTTCTGATGAATGTGTATCACCATTTCTAACAATCCAATATATTATTTTTGTAACCAACGATGTTAAGCCAAAATATATTTACTTTATAAAAGTATAAAAAAAATGTTAGCTTTTAACTGATTTGCATCTTGGACTGAAACTCAAACAGCTATAATTATTTGGACGCCTTCCAATAAATGACATTTAATCAATAATCAGGATTTTTAGTCCCAAGAAAAGATATTCCTATGCAGTAAATTTTCAAAGGTTTTATTCATGATTAGCTCCAAGAAAAACATGGTGTTTTTTTCTTGTTCTGTTTGTTGAAGCTACACTCCTAAAGATTTTACGAGACAGAGTGTTGTTGTGCATTTAAAAGCCATCAAAATCAACAAACTCCATTCAAACACAAGCTTTACATTCACTAGTCTACACATGCAGCATATCGCCTATTGGAAGAAAATCACCTGAAAGCAAAGCAAACAATTTGTACCTAATCGAAGCACAACTGTGACACTATGTAATTAAGATGACCAGGATGTTTACCTGTAGAAGCAGACGGTAGCGACTCGATGCTAACCAAACAAACACGATGTTACATGAAGGTTCAGGCTCTCAGACTAAACCTTTCATTTTCTGTTTGTCATATTCATTTACTTGGACCCAGTAATGTGTGTTGATTATCACACCTATGAATGAATCTCATGAGTGCTGTCTTTATGTGGTAGTTACTGAGGAACATTTAGGCTCGTCATCTCTGAGCAGATGTCTAAAGAGAAGAGGTCGAGGGTTTAAAAGGTTAACAGCAATATGCTCATGTTCGATATGTTAAACAGACCCGATTAATTTAGCACTTTTCAGGTCTTGCCAACCACAAAACGAAAAAAAAAAACTAACAACATTGCAGTGTTTTGCCCAAGGACACAATGACATGTGGAATTAAACCTGCTAATTGGCTGACTGAACCACATCTAACCAGTATGGGTCACATTTGCTCCTGTTTAGTTTTGCTGACAGCAGACAAACATGCTTTTATTAAACAGATGTTGAGTGTTGCTAGTGCACATGTCTAAGATGCTGGATAAAATATTAAATTAGTAAATTATTAATAATTAAAAAATACAATTAAAATGTATTAATACCACTAAATCATATTGTATATAAGTCTTTATCCTCATGATGGGCCAGTTTGTTTAAAACAACAAAAAAAGATAAAAGAAAGGAAAGAATGAAAAAAGGTGCTTCAGACAACTGTATACAAGTTGCGTGTCCAGATGGAAAAATATGGATGTTTTAGATTGTTATAATCACAAAACGTGAATAAAAAAAATAACATGTAGAAGAGGATTCTCAAGATAAGTGAATACACAGGGTTATTTTTAAAGAATTCCATTATTGTCTGGAAATGCCAGACATTCTCTCATTTACACAACAACACTTAAGTTCCCTTCGGGGATTAATAAAGTATTTTTGATTTGATTTGATTTAAGTCAATAAAATTTACAGTTTTATGTTAGTTTAATTTGTTTCTAACAGATTTAATTGCAGAATCTGGGACCTAAAAATCATTGTGCAACTGAAACATTGAAAAAAAAAAAAATTAAAATATGAATACATGATCTGAACCTTTAGTTTCAAGGTTTGCATCTCTAACTCACTTTAGTTTTAGTATGAAGTCTTTCTATCTTCTAACAAATTGACAGCAAAGGCATAAAACAGGTGAAAAGGTGTAACATTTGTCAATTTGACTTTTTAAAAAACTCTTTTTAATCCTATTTTTAGAGGAACAAAAGGCAAAATACCCACAAGGAATAGCAATTACAACTAGACAGTTTGACAACTGAAACGTCCTGAAGAGCGAGATAGATAAGGAGTTCTACCTCAATCCTTTGTGTCAAAAAATCCCAAAAGCGTTCACACGTTTAGAAACGTCAAAGCCGAACTTTGACTAGGGGGAGGGAGTCGACGAGCTCAAATCATTCCACACTCAGAGGTGTGAAACATATTTTTTAATTACAAATTACTTCCAGGGGAAATTATGTACTATAGCAAATATCCCCTTGAACACCTACTAAATAAATAAGAGCAAGCTACCCAATTAAACAAGAAGTGCCTCTTATGCAATAAACATGATGCCTTTCTTTATCTCTAGGCCTTTTAGGCAGAAAATGTCCCTTGAATTTAAACGTGTTTCATGAGGACGCATTTTGGAAACTGTGAAAATACAGAGTTACACTAATGAACAATTACTCTGAGTGCACTGAAAATTTGTATTACCCTTGGGTCATTTGCAAAGCTTTTAAGTTTAATTATAGATTGAACAATAATGTAGTCACAGCAGGATTCAAAATAAAGTGAAACATAATTTTTATTTGTAGTCTCTGTTGAGATTACCCACCTTGAGATTGTCTTCGTGTTACTGCCATGATTTGTACCAGTGTGATGCAACCGCACTAACAATAAAACAGGTCAAGATATACTTTTTTGTTTGTTTTTTTATGCATTATTTATATTATTTAATCTTAATTTACATTTAATTCATTGCTGCTGCAGCATCAGAGCCAGGGATTAAAAAAACTGAATAAACTGATGAAAAAGGCTGGCTCTTTGCTGGGGATTACTCAGGAGCCCCTTGAGATGATTATAAAAAAAAGAATGTTGCATAAGACGCTCAACATAATGGACAACACAACACAGCTTCTGCACAATATACCCTTGAAACAACAGAGAATCTTCAGTCTGAGGCTTTTTTGGCTCTGCTGTATTAAGGAGTCGTACACAAGGTCGTTCCTGTCAATAGCAATAAGGTGGTACAATGACTTCCTGCGTCAGGACATTGGACTCTTTCAGGATGAAATCTATTATCCAGCTATAATGTTATCTAGTCCGACTTTGATATTTTGCTTCTTTTTTGTTTTTGCACCAATTTAACTTCCCTTTAGAATGATTTTAAATCCATTTTCATTATCACATTGTTTAGGTTTGTAATTCAATCAAATGTGCATGATACATAATTATTTAAAAATAACAGAATGTAAGGAAGAAAAATCAACTAAAAGCTTCTGATGAGTTGCAGACTGAGCTGTCATGCAAACAGTCACACAAAAGTCTGTGTGTCCACTCTGAGAAAGCTAATGATGTTTAGCCATCTGCAATGTAACAGATTAAATTGCATCAATGAGGTAAAAAGGTTTAATAGAACTGTTTGAGAAATGTATAGACAGGAACATAAACATAAGATCCCGTTCACACCTGACTCCGATATCAGTCCTGAGTAAAATGATTAATTAAATCTAAAGGAGGTGGTCGGAATTAGTTCATCCTGACCACTTCTGGAACCACAGTTGAATTATCATGCTGTGCTATAATTAACAACCAAGTGTGATTTCTAATAAATCTGCAGATTTTGATGACACTTTTTTTATCACCAACTAATCAAAAGTAGTGACGGCCCAGTGACAGACGAGCTTCAGCTGCTGGTTGATCTGGGCCTGTTAGTACCAGATCTAAACATGTTCTTTGTTACAAGAAATTTGGCTAATTTTTAACATGTTGGCTAAATGGATGGCACACGTTTTTTTTTTTTTCTTTTATATGTTTGTTTTTGTATGCTACATATTAAAATTGAACTCTTATTGTGAAAATTGTTCATTAAAGATAAAGTTTCACAATTGTAGGACAAAAGCTTCCAATCTCTGTTTAAATAGTGAGAGTTGTTACAGTCTGAAAAAGGGGAGAATTGGAAAAGAAGTTGTTCCAAGGTGTGAAGAGGATTTGGTTTCCTTGCTTTGCTTTTGTGCTGACTCATAATGTCTCAAATTTACAGTACTTCCTTTTTTTAAGAGAGGAGGCTGTAAAGGTCCAGTAACTCTTAGTGTGGACCTTGAAAATGATTCACTAGTGACATCATCACAGAGTTGTGTAGTATGCTCTTTCAGTACCTTGACTCGTGGCCTTCAGTGCACATCTATTCAATCCTTGACTAGTTTCTGTCATGAAACGTATAATTTCTTTGATAATCTTTGAGGACATAAGGGCATAATTTGCATAAGCCGTAATCTGGGAGGTATTAAACATAAAGAAGGTACAAGGACTGCATAAAATAAGGTTAAATGTGTTTGTCCAGTTTAGTCAGAAAAAATTCTGCAAAAGGAGCGGCTTCGCCTGAAAGGCCAGGCTGATCAGATGGTCCTGAGAGACCACAAAGGACTCCATTTTGTTTTACTAATTGATTATAAATGCAATGCAAATCAACAGCACAAAGACTGTGGCTTAATCTGTTTTTATAATGCACATTCAGAGCACAGATCAGGAGAGCGGTTGGCTGTCACTGGGGAAAAAAGTCAGAAATTCTAAATAATGGATGCAAAACACTGACAAAAAAAGGTTTTAATTAGAATCTGACTCAAAGCAATAAGCACCTTTGGATCTGTTGTTATGGCATAATGTTTATTAATGTGTTTACTCTGTGGCTTAAACACAATGTCATGCAACCTGATTACTATATCAAAGAAGGACAGACAGCTGGAACCCAGTTTTAGCTTTACTGCTCTTCCACAGCACAGACTAGTGGAGATCTGGTGTGAGTCCTGGTTAAAAGATTAGAACACTTTGTTTAAACTCACGCTCTTCCTGATGTTTCTCAAACTTTATACTGAAGGTCATGATTAGAAAAATGTTGGGTTTTGTATCATTTAGTTTAGATTATTAATTTTTTTTAAGTTCTTGCGGTGCTTCGTCTCATTTCCCCAGAAAGCGATGCTGAATCAGGCATTCTGCCAGAGTCAGCACGAAGCAGATAACTGACTATCATCTAATGGAAGCATCACTTTCAAAACAAACTCAATATACTCCAACCCTCTGGGACCTCCGGCATACAAAAGAGGAGCAGCTGCCTCAAATCTACGGGGGATGACATTCAGCGCCCCTTTTCGCTGATTCTATAGTCTGACAAGCAATGGCAGGCTGTACATTCTTTTTTTTTTTTTTTTTTTTTTTTTTTTTTTTTTTTACTTCAGACGAGGCATCGGCATGGGAGATTGATATCAACTGAATATAAAAGAGGCAGAAACATTTCAAAGACTTTGTGAGGATTGTGATGGAGCGCTTCAAGAATAGGTAACCAACAGGGATTCAGGACCGGTTCTTTATTTGAACGTGATAATTCATTGCATTAGGTACAAAACTAGATGACTCTCAGACTCGTATATTAGGAGTGAAAGAGGGAACATTACCTGTCAAGACACTATTGTTCATTCTTCATAACTAGTTCAAGTTGCCTGGCATCTAGGACTGAAGGTCTGAAGCTACTAACTTCTTGCTGATGAATAAAAAAAATGAATGTAATCTTATTGTCGAAAATTATTTCACAAACTAGTTAGAGACTCTTTAAAGGTAGGCTTGAGTTGTCTGTATGACTGACTTCCAATAACATGAATCTGTTGTGTTTTTTTAAATGAGTATTAGAACATGTTTCACAATCTGCAGAGACAAATGAATGTGCAATATTTTAATGCTGAAGCTTATTTGTTATCATTTGTTTAGAGTTGTATAAATGTTGTATAAAAGTGTCTTAGTGTTTCATTTTATTAGATTAAAGCTGTGACGTTAAATAAGAGGACAAAACCTGATGTCTGATGTCTGAACAGAGTAGGGCTGAACGGTAAATTGCATATTGCGATATGACAAAATGAGATTTTCAAATTGCAAATGCAGCAATTTGCCTGGTCACGAGACCTGGGAAGTCATGTGACTTGTATTTGTCTTTAGTTCTGTGGCTGACTGTCCAATGACAAAGTATTAAAAGTGGCTCATGACTCAACTCTGTAGCTCCATTATTATAAAAAAAACAGACAATGAAACAGCTGTATTCCTTTTTAAAAACAAAGTAGAAATACGTAAGTAGATAAATATTTTTTAATATATTTAGTCATGTTTTATTTACCTTTATCTTAACATACTGTCAGTCTAGCCTTTAACAAAATTTGCATAATTTGATATTGTTTATATTACACATTGATTATATTTAGCTTGCATTAGTTGAAAAGCCCATTGAGAAAATAATCACAAATTAAATTGCAATTGCAATATTGTAAGAAAAAAAATGCACTTAAAATTATTTTCCAAAATCCTTCAGCCATAGTACAGAGCCTACTGACTATAGCTTTGGCTTTGCTTTGAACTGCGAGATATTTACATTTACAATCTTTTGTTTTCACTATGGACATTTAAACCTTATTTTAAAAACATATGTGCATTTTAAACTTTCTTCTGTTGGAATCTGGCCCTGAGGACAAACTGTCTGCTGACTCGTATTGGAAAAGATACTGTATTACTGATATAAATACTATTAAAAACTTGATAGGTAATCTGGAGAAGAGATTGCAATGGATCTCTTTATGAAGCCGTGTCTATGACTGGAAAACTAGAACTGAGTCAGAAGAAGATGTTTCGTATATTTTAAACTGAGAAGAGCTGAAATTGAGCAGAAAATGGCCACAAATGTTTTTTCCCCAAAATACATGAATTTTAAGCGCAAGATATTTCTAATACAATGCTCACCGCTTTCATACGACAATCTGAAGTACATTATTAAATCTGGAATGTTGTCAAGGTTACTAAGGACAGACAGACAACATTAATATTGCATGAAATCTTTAAAAAGATAAATATATATGTATGTGTTTCTTCGGGCTCTGCTCTCAGAGTTTATCCTTTGGAAAAAAAACATGTCTATGAAGAAAACAACATCACAAGAGAAGAAAGGACATTTTATGCAATGTGTTTGTTTTGGTCTTCTTTTTCACTTTGTCTTTTTTTCAGCATTATTTCCTATTTTTTAGTTGTGTAACACTACAATAAAAACTCATCCATCTCCAAGGATGTTGAGAGTGTTTTGAAATTCAAGGGGCTAAAATATCTGTAAAATCTCCCAAACCATAAAAAAACGATCAATTCATTGCTTGCAGTTAAAGAACATGATCTTCTGAGAATATTTGGAGCTGACTATATTGTCTTTTTCTTAAAAAAATGTAAAATTCACAAAGGCTTTGATCCCAGTTGCGGCTTGCAAAACCTGTTAACTGTGTACTCAAATGCATAAATAATCTAGAAGAGCACAACAACACCTGAGCACCTGTTACTGTATGTTTTTGGCTGTGTTCTCCATCCACAACACTAAATCTGTACTAGTTTTAAGCATAAACAAATAAACAAGTACTGAATCTATGTAAAAGTTAAGAAAAGATCAGGCAGATGAACGAGAAAGTGATAGAACAAGGCACTTACCTTTAGGGTGATCACAGAGTTCACAACAAGCAGCACATGCAAGAGAGAAAACAGAACATAAGAAAAGAGTAAAAATGTGTTTTTAAATGTTTTTTTTTTTTTACTTCATTTTACATGCAGTTCAAAAGTCAGCAGAAAAATCTAGCACAAGCATCACAAGTGACAACACAAGCATCAAAATGAGGTTTGGTCAAAGTTAAGACAACATCATCTAACCTAATGAAAAAGTAGATTCTACTTTTATCCATCCATTTATTTTCTAAACCTGCTTTTTCCTGTTCACTCTGTGCAATAAGGTCCCAGCCTGGATTTGAACCCAGGACCTTCTGACTGCAAGGCAACAGTGCCACCAACTGCACCACCATGCAGCACCATATTTCACATTCTAACCCTAATATATGAGAACAATATCAGTGCAAAGCAGCAAATTTCATTTGTATTAACCATTCTGCATGGAATGCTGCAAAATAAGGAAACATTATATTTTCCAATTAGCCTGACTTAATCAGAATAACCAAGTTAGCTTTAAACAGACTTTTTTTTAAATGGCTGTAACACATTAGAACATCTAAAATTTCACACTATATATGTCAGATCACTCAGAAACACAACTCACAGCTACAAGTTTTGTATTAAAGTGACTTAGTTTAATTGCTTTTAAATAAAAATGTCTCTAATTCCATAAAACAATTACAACAAAGTCTTTATAACCTCCAAACTCCTGCACCATCAATATTGCACACACTGATAGTGATGATTAAAAAAAAAAAAAACATTACGCAGGACTATTTTCTCTAACATATATCAAGCTGGTCTCGCCTGTTAATTTCTTTTTATAGAGGTGTGAACCGAACATCTTTTTATTGCTTTGATTCAAACAGATTTGAATGAGAAGCTGTGAATGAAGGTCTGGGAAAAATCTTGGGCAGAAGTCACAACAAAAGGGCAAAATAGACACACAAGATAATTAATTTTTTTTTTTTTTAAAGTCAATGCTTCTAGGGTTTCACAGCGCACACACATATCTGTGTTTAATATGAATACTGAAAACTGTTGCTGTCAATCAGAAACCTTCAGTCTCCAAAAAACAACTTTAAAAGAAATTGAAAAAGCCGTCCTTCTTTCTAAAATGTGCGGTCTGAGTACTTTTTGTCTGTCCATGTGGTCAGATCACGGCACAGATCATTGAAGGTCTTTTTCTTTTATGTGATTAATGCATAAGTAAAATCTATTCTTATGTATTCCTTTTTTTATAAAGAAATATAACTGTTTAATTGTCTATTATTTGATAATGCAGCTGCAGGGTTTAGTCATGAGCCACTTTAAATACTTTGTCATTGGACAGCCAACCACAGAACTAAAGACAAATACAAAGGCTAGCCACTGGAGTTGATTTATCCAAAAACATGAAAATGATGAAAAATTGTGATAGAACATACAAGGATTCTGTCTGACATCGACAAAGAGACTGCTGGGAGTGTGATTAATCATAGGTTTTATATTCCAAAAACCTTTCTGCTTTGCATGCCAATTATAGATTTGACCAATCAGATATAGTTGTATCTGCCCTTGAAGCCCACATTCTGTTTGGATGATAGTAGCTATGATGCTTAAACAGAGAAAATATTGCGTCATGATGACAGAGGAGAGAGAGGAGTGAGGTAAGTGAGGCTTTGTCCCCAGTGATAGTCATTATTCAACAATAGTTCTGCAACTATATGTTTTCTGATAACATTCAGTCCTAAATCCACTAATTAGATATTTCCACCCAGACACAAATGGTTTTTGAGAGGGTCACAGAATAGGTTGCTGATAGTGAAGGCAAAATAAAAGTTATGACAGTCATTGACATCTAAGCTTCCCTAATTTATCATTAGGAGATTTTAAACGTTTGTTTTTAGGCACTGATCAGCCAAAACACAATAAATCTATTTAAATAAATCAGTATTTTCAGGTTACCTGTGGGATGATGTTGAACTCTGATTAGTGTTACATTGTCCACCAAAGCTAAGCTATGAGATTTATGTTAAAAAGTATGTACCAATCTTTAATATTAAACTGTTGCGATTCTCCAGCTTACAGAACAGAGGTTAAATTTCAATAAGCTTAGTCTAAACTATTACTTTCACCAACAAACACAAAGACTGGACTGATTTTACTGCATTTCAGTATTAGGCAGTCAAAGTGTCGATAAACATATTATTGAAATGAAAATAAAAGATGTGCGACCCTTTTCAAAGCCATCATGGCCTTGCATCTGCGCCTCTGAATGAGGGTGGCTTGTTTGTAATGAAGCCAGATCGTCTGGTGATAATCCAGTTATCACCTCTCCGCTTCAAAGAGCACAATTGAGATGGCTGTGTTTATCAGTTCGACAGCATCTGCATTGCGTTTCACCCTCTCACACTCTCCACTCAGAGATCCCATTTATTAGTAGGGTAAGTGTATGGACATCGTTTGGTCTATTTTAGGGGAGCTGAAGCCCCTAAAATGTTCTCAAGCCCCAATATAATTATAGTAATGTAATTAGATTTTGCTCTGTTTGTTTTCCTAGCTAACAAGATAAACGGCAGGTATTAAGACCTAGGTGACAATTTAGCGTGATCTGCTGCATGAAATATACTAAATTCGGCTCATACCCAGTGACTGTGAAACAGCGGGGAAGATTCTAATCACTCAGGGTGTGTTAGATGTCAATCAGACTGCGTAACACAGAGGTAAATCTGACAGGTCTCTGCTGCCTTTAACTCCACCCAACAGCAGATGCTGTAAGGAACTGCAAAATCTTAAATGCCCCAACGTGTTTCTGTGGACTATCATGTGAACATGCATAATGTGAAGTTAAACTCTAAGCATTATTGATAAGCTATTGATAAAATTGTGGAGCTCCTCAACAGCCAAACTAAAGTTGTTTACTATTGTAAGGATTTGTCCTATGCACTCAGGGAGAAGCTGCACACTGAAACAAAATGTTTAAAGCTCAGAGGAACATCTGAGGTAAGATTACATGTCTCTGGAGTGCAGTGTGTGATATGAGCCTCCTGTGCCATATTGTATTAGTGGTTTGGAATTGTTTTGGTGTTTCATGATGCTGCAGTCAGCTGAGTGAGCCTGCTTAGAGCTGAGAGGATCATGGATTACACATTTCTGAAGCTCTTTTAGTTCCGTTTTTAATTCCGTTTCGGCTATACTTGTTTAATTAAATTGTGTTTAATATCTTAACTTGCTGGATAATTAATAATTTGCAGAAATTGGATTGTGGTAAGAATACTGAGTTGATGGGGTGAGACTCTGGTATCACCAGTATCTGGTTCTGTTAGAAAAACTTTCACATTACTGGTATAGTTCAGTTTTTTTGTCACTTTCCTTACAAACTCTTCAGTATATAAAGGGAGTAAGGAACTGTTCTCTATCTCAATGTTCTAAGTACACACACAGACACACCCACTTGTGTTCATGTCTGTTGTTGGGGGGGGGTGGTCATGTGTCAAATGTTGCGTTGGATTATGAACCATAAAAAATCATTTAGTGAAATTCTCTTTCAGCATGAACAAATATGGAAACAGTGACTATCATTGCTAGAAATATATAGTTTTTATGTGCATCTGTTTAATTTGCCTAAACTACAGTGGCACTAACAGCTGGATTAGAAAATACAACAGACGACTGAAATCCTCTTAAAGGGTTACAAATGTTTTATGGAAATAAAATATATTTTATCTCCATCAAGATATAAAACACTTAAACAAAAGAATGTTTCTGAAGGATCATCAGAGCTGTTCTGTTCTACAGGAGTAGGATCAAAATGAAATAATAAGCAGGTATTAATGGCTGTCAATCACCTGAATTCAGAGACATTTACTAAGTGAAAGAAAAGGTGATTTTGTAGTTGATGAAAAACTATCAGCGTGTTCCATGTGTATTCCATCTTTAACTCCAACTGACCTTCCTATTGAAGTACAATCAAAGAAAAATGATTATGGTTCTGATTCTATCAGAATTGAAAGAGTAAAACCAAGTAAATCTCAGAGAGGAAGGTGTTCTAATCCTGCACCTCTCCTGTGCCACTATGTTTTCTACATTCACAGTATTCTGTCAAACATTCATGACTTCAGGCAGGGCTTTACAGCCAGTATGGGGAATCAATAAATCTCATAACAGATCTACTTCTCTCACATAGGATCTAATACAGAGTGTTATGTATTTCTGTGTTTTTTTTCTTGCCACAGATACTAAGAACATAACCTGTGCAGGTTTATTTCTCAAGGTGTTTACATTTTTCATGATTTGGGGTCCTTTTGTGGATTATTTTACTCTGTTTAGATCTAAAGATATTTTCAGACTTAATAGTGAGAGATTGCAATCTTTTTGCAATTGCAATGAAAACATTGTTTTCAGAATCAGCATGTCATTTTATAAAATAAATAAAAAGATCAAAATAGCTGCATTCAAAACAAAAAGAGTTCCAAAAGGTTGAGGTTCCTTTGACTGTGTGAGCTGACAGCAAAGCCTGAAAAAAGAAACGGGGTGGGGGGAGGGGGGTCTGACAGGCCGAAAAACACACTCAAGAGTTTATGGTAATTCTACTGTCACTTTACATGCAGCTACTTGAGACGTTTAAGCATGTGACTCAGATGTCACACAACACTCAAGTAAAACTGTGAGAGGGTCAGTGAACAATGGCACAATCTGTGGGGATAAAAGACCAAGCAGATCCAGTCTAGCAGCATTAAAACAGTCTGGTTTACAACAGCCTGTTAACATTCATGAGTCCTGAGTCCTGAAATGACGTACAGTCAAGTTGATGAATCACAAGTCACCCATTTTCAAGTATTGATAGTCCTGAAGAAGCCAAAAGAAGCTGGTGTAAGAGAAGAGTATTGTTGATTGGGTGTGATGAAAGCAGATGATCTGCAGAGAAGCTAAAAGAAAAACATACTATTAAAGAAAAACTAAATTCTCAAAACACCTGTTTGGATTTCCTGTCCTTCCTATTTCGACATTTGGGCTTTCGTATAGCAGCAGCTTTTACAGCAACAATGTTTTATACAACAAATTTAAATCTGACTGGGTCAAATTATTGTTTAGGGTGACAAAAAAACATTTTAAAAGAAATATTCAACCTATGTTCCAACCCTCACCTATGGTCATGACCGAAAGGATGAGATTGCAGATACAAGCGGTTGAAATGAGCTTCCGCCACAGGGTGGCTGGGCGCTCCTTTAGAGATAGGGTGAGGAGCTCGGTTACCCAGGTGGAGCGCAGAGTAGAGCCGCTGCTCCTCCACAAGAGGGGCCAGTTGAGGTGGCTTGGGCATCTGTTTCGGATGCCTCCTGGACGCCTCCCTAGGGAGGTGTTCCAGGCGCGTCCTACTGGGAGGAGACCTCCGGGAAGACCTAGGATGCGCTAGTGGGACTATGTCTTTCGGATTGCCTGGGAACGCCTTGGGGTCCCCCCAGCTGAGCTGGAGGGGGTGTGCACGGATAGGGAGGTCTGGGCATCTCTGCGCAGAATATTGCCTCCGCGACCCGTCCCCAGATGAAGCGGAAAAAAATGGATAAATATTAATTGGCACTAATTTGCAAAATCATGAACCTTTGCTGGTACTATATGACTCTGCTAAGGAGGGCTGCACAGTGGTGCAGTTGGTAGCGAAAAGGCTGTCTTTGTTTCTTTGTGTTTAATCCAGTTGACTGGAACGCTGAATGTCATGGAAGTATTTAAAACAGGAGCAGTTCAGTAGCACCTCTCAACTTGTGTAATTCAGATCTTTCTCGTGGTTGTGATTAAGCTACACCCAATACCATCAGTTTAATGAGACATTACCAATCCAAACACTCAGCTGAGCAGAAGTGAGCAAAACAAATTATTGCATTTTTCTTTGTTTTGTTGACAACAAAAGACAACTTGAGGAACAACAAGAGCATTCCTTTATTGGAATGGAGAGATACTGAGGTATCAAGCAATGATACATTGATTTGTTGTGTAGCCTTTAAAGTGTGTTGTTGGAAACAAAAAAAAAAAGGATTTTGATTGAAACGTGGTGTCAGCTGTTTGTAAACTGTAACAACTCAGATAAAAAAAATCTAGGTCAGTAACGTCCTATTTTATAGTTATTTTTTCAACTGGAGCCATAGTTTAGATTCTGTTATTTTCAGAATGAGCATGTGGTTGCAAAGACATTATATTTAGTGCCACTGAGTTAAAAAAAAAAAAAAAAAAACTACAAACATAACATCTGCCACAATATGTGACTATATTTCAAAAGATGACCAATGTGTAGGTTTAGGTGAAGAAATAAGCATCTGGTCAGAGGTGTGAAGAAAGTCTGCAAAGTGCAATTATTTTCTCTTGGCTGCTTCCCCATGACAGTGTGATTCAAGCAGCAAGGTTAATAACTCACTCTGACCTCTGACCGATACCGATAGACTCCGCTCAGTCTCTCTTGCCTCAACACGCAACACTTAACTGTCATTTTTCAATAAAGATAAAAACACTGATTAGATCACGGCTTCGCAATTCTTGCTGTCTTGTCATCAACATCTGGCTAAAACATGTGTCGCTATTTTATAATTGCTGGTAGTGAAGTCAGAGTTGTGATTTGCATTTATTCATTTTTATGACCAGTTACTGACCCTCAAGATGAAACAGCAGATGGATCATTTGTAGCAGTAAAAGCCTACACAGTTTTGATGATTTAAAAGTTAGAGTTTCTTGAAGGGGGATACACAGCACAATATTATCATTGAAGTAGCCTATCTTTCTTTTTTATTCGTGGTGTGAATTGCTCTTATGTGAGGGAAATGGGAGGTTCTTCATGTATCCTGCAGCAGTAGTTATTTATTCACTACATTTCTTTCTGAATTTAGTGAGTAACAGTAACTGACAGAGGGAGTCTGTCTCCTAAATAATCAGCTTTAACCCTGTTTCTGCAATGAACTATTTAACAAACTTCTGAAACTTGTGTAGAAGGAGGAACTACGTATGTTCTGTGCTTCACACAAACATCCAATTAGCCATGTTGCAGTTTATCATCAAAACCAGATAGAAGGGTTAGTAAAGATGAAACCGGATGAGATAACAAGCTTTCTCAGTTTACTTTGCTTTATTTGCTCTCAAAAACATATATGTGATTGTCATATGGACATCACTCACAGTATTTTCTTTTTGCCATTGTGTTTATCAGAGTCATATACCAAGTGCTTCATCCCATAATATTAGACACAAACTAAATTATATCTTGCTTAACAGCAAAAAGTTTAACAGCTCAAAAGGAGACAAGATGCCCAACAGGATTAGAACTGGAACTTTTTTGTGAAGATTGTTTGAGTTGAAACGTTTATAAAGATGAACGGTAAATGGAGATGTATGATGAACTGATTGCAACAATATTTTATCTGACTGTCATCCATTTATTTAGAAAAAAATGCAGTATTTCCTTATACTTTAAAGAGGCCATTCCATTAAAAATGTTTTTTTATGAGGTTTCTGTTCTCTACAGGTGTTCTTACCTTCATAATGGTTGTGATAATGGCCCAATAACTTCTCTTTTAGTTTTTATCTCTCAAACTACGCAGGTTGAATTAAAACCCAAGTTCTCCCGAGTTCGAACGGCCTGTATCTGTTTCATCACAACTCCTTTGTTCATTAGTATTCATCAGCTCCCGCAGTTGAGACCATGCCTTGCATGCTGCTAGCTAAAAGCCGTAGTATAAACACGTATCAACCGGAAGATACTCGGTGTGCTGTTGCCATGCGCAGCGGGAAAGGAAACAGGAAGCCTTGTTATCATAGGCTAGCTTGTTAGCCAATCTGAGTCCAGCAAATCTGCATAATGAATATCAATGAGTTGCAGCCCGAAGCTTGACTAAGCCAGCCAAATCTTCACACAGACAGATTTGAAAGGTCTGTTAATCGGTGTTTCCTCATGTTTTTTAGATACAAAATGTATTTTGTAATGTTCTAATTTGGAAACAGAAACTCAATTGTTTCTTGTATTTTATACATGAACATGTTACAACCATGTTGCCGTCGAAGCTGTTTGTGTAAAACTTTCAAAATCTGCTAAACAATTGAGTGTTAAATGCAAATTCCCATCAAAGCAAGTGAAATACAAGTGAAATATTGTATCTGTCAAGTTAAAAAATATACATTATACATGCACTTGCAATTGTGCACTTTTAAACGATTTCTGAGTCTATTTTCTTAAAATTCAGAAATTATAAATATTGTTTTTAACAAAAACGTATGTTTTCAATCTGATCACATCTGTGTTCCTCTTAGGTTTTATGAACTCTTAGCACAAATGATGTAGCAGCTTCAGCAATCCTGTGTGGCTGCCTGTCTGGTTAACAGCTTTGTGAACCTTTTTGTCATGCTTCCCAGAGTGTCATGGTGAGTGACACGGTTGTTAAAAGGTCTGCATGAGCAATGCGACAGAGAGGTGGCTGCTATATAACCTCAGTGGGAGAGAAGCCACCTCCACTTAGACTAAATGTAATTAGAAAACAACTGGGATATTGGTAGGCTACCAGTTTGTGCAGGTTGTTTTATTGCTTTCTAAAGCAAACTAACACAGATCTCTTTCATCAACAGAAAGTTGATGACAGTGATAAATGGCCAACAGCCTGTGACGTCAGGGAGCACTGCAGCACAACACTTAATATATTGTAAAGATGGCATTTGACTAAGGTCATGTGAGGTGAAGCAGTGCTGCAGGTTCTACATTTAGGCTTGCTGAAACTCAGAATTATCTTTACACCAAGCAGCAGACTTTCCAAATGAACCTAGAAAAAAATACCAGAATCCCAATTTAGCTTCTTTTAGTTGGTGTTGATATTTTAATAGAAAAAGATCCTTCACTTACCCAATTTTGATTTTTTTTTTCATACTTGAAAAACAAATTGCACTGTAAAGTTGTTTCTGTCTGCCATGCTTTAGCCAGTATGTGGATGGTCTTTGCAGGGTCTTGACAAGGTCTTCAGAAGTGCATAGTGAGCTGCTCATTACGTGTCAGAGCATCAAAGGTACACCATTGTTTTGAGCATGTACAAAGTACCATGAATAAGGTCATGGGGTTTTCTCATCAAGATGGCAGTCTATCAGGATTCATGTGGTTCATCAGTGGTTTGGTTGCACTGCAAATTCGGAGGCAGGATAAGCTAAGCTAAGCTAAGATGTGGACACGTTGCATGGAAGCTTTATGCTAAAGTTGTGTGATCCTCTGGCAAGTAGCTGCATCCTGACATGGTCTGAGACAGTCATGCTACAGCCACGCCCAGGTGATCAAGGTGATTATCACCCGAGTGAGACTGTTATATTTTATCTCCAGTCAGTTATTGTTAAAGGTCACGCCATTCTATCTGACTTCTTTCATGCACCAGCAGTTACATGATTGATTTGTTTCTATATTTCTCGTCTGCTCTTATCTGTGTCTGCCTTTATCAACAACTGATACATGAACTTTCAAATCCGAAGAATCCAAATGTATCTGCTTGTTTCCTCTCTCATTGATTTGTGATTTATGCTAAAAGTTAAAATGAGAAATGAAATGATATATATTCATGGCCAACCATCGATCAGACTAATCGCTGAAGCAAAGCATTGTCTGCCTGTGTCGTTGTACATACAAAAGGAGGGAACGCGATGTTGTTTCGGATAAGTAAACACCACAGGAATAAACAACAACCTTCCATGTTTCAGCAACAAAACAAAATGCTACTGGGTATAAATCATCGTTTTTAAACTGCTTTTTTTTTTTTTTTTTTTTTTTTTTCCTGAATACCCAGAAGCAGCTTTTTCTACACTCTGCTTTCACAAGTATTGTGCATATTGATTAAATATTGCTAAACTGTGCATGGCTTTCTTAATTAGGAGGGTCCGATTTACTCAGCCTACCCACAAGGAAAAAAACTCTATTTTAATTTAGCAAATGCTTCAAAAAAGGTTACAAAAATGCTTCATTTCACAATTGCTTGCATTTGATGCCTCATATTTCTAATTATATTGGTGCCGTAATTAATGTGATAAGAAGAAGTGACTTCTGATGAGGCATGCATGTGTTAGACTAAGGCCTCCATGTGGCACAACCTATCTTTGAGGCAGCTAAAGCCTTTAGGTGAGTAATCACCCAATGGCAGTTTCAATGAGAGTGGCCACCTTAGAGCCATTAATTAAACCCTTCCTTGCTGCACTTACCTCGAGGTAGGTCACAAATACTGCAGCTTCCTTGTGACCTGCTGTGTTTTTGCTCCCTCATTTGCCCCATTTTTGTCACTTCTCCCACCCTCAGGCTTCTAATTTCTTTCCGTCACTGTTGTCTTACTTTACCTTTTTTGCCACTGATCTTTGGTTATAACTATCCTTTTCTCCACAATGTCATGCAACCACAGCACATTAAATAAAAGGCTGCTTAGGACAAGAATAACTTACTGTGTAGTCCATTCCACTCATCCATCCATTATCTATACTCAATTGTAGAATGAAAGTACAGTATTTCCTTTAAAAATATATTTGAAGTAAAATAATAATATAATAAAACATTTATTCTGACAGGCACAATGTTGGCATTTTGTTTACATCTACCAGCCAATAGCTGGTAGAGTATCGGGTTGCCTAATATGGTAAATAGTCCGAGGCTGGTACTGTGGAAAAAGGTGGCGTCAGCAAGTCAAGCAGCTGCTTCAGAGCCCAGGAGATTTTGTTATCCCTCTCAGAAGAGGAGCGACCAGAGAAAATCAAAAACCAGAGTGAGTTTAGGTGAAGCTACAATAGATGGACCCAAATAAAACATTTTCAGGGTATCAAAACACTTGCGGAAACGTTGAACCTGCATCCCCACAGCTGGAAACCTTGTTCTATTGTTGCAACTACAACATCCACACACTAGATGTTGCTATGGTGTTCAAGTTCCATATTCAACCTTTGATATAACATCCATTTTTGGAAGAAACCCATGTACAGGGTAAAAATACGGAAGTCAAACCCAGGACCTTCAAGCTCAAGGGCACAGTTTTCCTGTTATTCAGAAAAAATCTACATTTTTAAAATCATCACACAATTTGTGACAATAAATGTGTTTGACTAAATGTTACAAAGAACAGGGCAACGTAGGATTTATGTAAGTGCGACAAAACACTTTCAGTGAGATGTTGGACCCATTATGTGTTGATAGAAGCAAAAACTAAATTTGCTGAAAACCAAGATACATATCTACTACAAATATACCTATGGTTTTTTAACATCTTCATGTCCTTAACAAAGTATCTAGAATGAGCCGCAAAAAGTAGAGATAATGGATTTAAAGTCCAGACTCTGTGCTTACATGCACACCCATCCTTGACCTTCAAAAACCTCACTTTTCACTTTACTATGTGAATGTCTTATTACGTACTGAATAATGAATGACAAATCCAACACCAGTGAAAAGCAGTGAGAACTAAACACAGGCCACCACACCCTCATGTAAAGCCAACAAAATTTTTTTCTTAGCATCTTGAGAACAGACTCCTTTAACACAGTGTTTACAGTTTTATATCTTCTGAGATCCTGCATCAAAGTGAAACATGACAGGGGAATAAACACACATGCAACTAAGTTTTTACTCATATTTCATGGCAGGGCTGATATGTAAAACATAGAACTGTCAAATGTAAATACACAAGTGAGCCAAACTCTGTGCCTTATACGGTCCACTTAATCCTATCTGCTCCATATGCGCAGGAACTCTGGAGCTGCTTGCCCACGGGGCAGAATAATTTATGTTGCACTGTATCACTGAGCAGTCGCATGTTTGTTCCACTCAAACCGTTTGTTGCCTGTGTGCATACAGAGGAAAAAAAAAATAGAGCTATGATAAACGTAATAGAGGGGTAAACTTTATTTACATATATGTGATGTAAACCAAGCAGCTTTTTGGGTTTTATCCAGTTTAAACATCTAAAGATCAAAGAACATGTCTGGATGTGAGAATATGTATGAATTTGTTTTCATTCTCCATTTAACCTAAAGGTATAATATGTAACAGCCCCATTTAGACAATCATCCATCCAGCTTCCATTGCTTATCCAAGGTCAGGTCATGAATGTAATGGATCCAGAAAAGAAACCCTGACATCCCAGCGACACTCTCCAGCCCCTCCTGGGAGATCCCAAGCCATCTCCAGGTCAGAGAGGATAAATAATCTCTCCAGCAAGCTCTGACTGGGATTCCCCTCCCATTGGGATAGACCTTGAAAACCTCCAAACTGAGGCAATCTGGAGGCATCTGAATCAGAGGCTTGAACCACCCTAACTCCTTTCAATGAGGAGGAGCAGCGGCTCCTCCAAGCTCCCCTCAGATGACTGAGCTTCTCTCCAAATCTCTAGGGCTAGACCCTTCTACCCCACACAGGATGCTCATTTCAGTTGCTTGTATTCAGGATCTCACTCTTTCAGTCATGACCCAATCTCATGAGCATGGTGAGGGCTGGAACGTAGATGAATTAGTAAAATGAGACCTTTGCTTCTCAGCTCAGCTCCATCTAGCTAATACAAACAGCAGCCTCATTACTAATGAGACCTTACCTACTATAAAGTCAAATCCCAGGATGTAGACATTCCCCATTACTACATGAATGCATGACTCATACCCTGTTTATATTTTGTCATCAATTAAGATGGTCTGAATCCCCATGACAACTATAGACTGTATGTAAAAGATGCACCAATGGAAATGAAACACATTTTTGTTGTTTTAATTTTGCTATTTATACTCTTGCAAACCTGGAATTGTTTTACATTGTGCAAATAAGATGCAAAGCATGAATCTTGTTTTGTCAAGAACCTTGAGAGACTATGGACATCTGTTGGGTAACAGTCATGTCACCCAGATGTCATTAAAATTAATTATACAAAAGCTTTTCCCTCAATGCAATGTCCTGAATACAATAAATACTAAATTACTTTCTGTACAAATGACATGAATAATGACAATGCCTCTAAAATCTATTCAAATATGCTTTTAAAAAGTTTGTTTTTACATTCAAATAGGAAATATGAACATGTGGGTTTACAGGAAAGGATTTTTTTAGGTGAGTCAACCTCAAGTGGCAATTTAGAAGCTGCAGTTTTTAGCATCTAAAACTCTGCGGTTGCCACTTCTCTGGTCACAGAACAAGTAAGAAAAAAACACAATAGAAAAAAATCAAATCCATGTGCAAACTTGATAACAACATTGTTCAATGTTTTAATACTGCAGCTTTAATACCCTAAAATCTCTGACAACAAGTGAGATGTACTCATAATTCAAGCTGAGTGCAAACACTGATGTGATGAAAAAGCTCCATTTCAACACTGGGATCCACGAGGCACATATAATTTGTGCTTTCGAGATTTTACCCTGCAGGCTTCCAAGAAGTGAACCACCCTGAGATGAATTTAAAACTCAAAGGGTGACACCAGATCACATTTTTATTAGTCTTCTACCACATCCTCAAAGTTAAAAAAGTGGCCTCTTACAAGTTAGAAAGACAAAAAGTCAAAAATATAATAAACTTAGAAACTTTTCTTATACTTTCCTCATATGTCTATTTTATACAGAACATTTTTTTTTTATTTTGTCTTAATCCCACTTACAAAATATATTTTTGTCTCACTTGAGATGTGTGATAACACCAGCTCTGTACAGATAAGCTGTCCAAACATTAAAAAACCTCGAGACCACGCTTGTTATGACTTGTCATGACTGTCAAGGCTCAGCCGCTTCCTCTGTCCCTGGATGCCCACTTAGATCTCACTTGTTTTACACAGCGAAGACACCAGACTTCAGGTTTGTCTTTTCATAAAGACTATAATCATCCCTCTCCTTTTCTTATGCAAGGATCTTTGTATCTACACAGCAGAAAGTCTCCAGAGGGTTAGGAAAAATGATGACTGCACAGCTAAACGTAAAGATCATTTGTATTGCAGGTCGGAAAACAACAACAGCAGCATCCTGCACAAAGAAAATCCATCTATTCTTGTGTGTTCCACGTGTTTATACTTGATTTAAATGCGTGTTATATTTATTGGGCAAAAAGACTTTCAGTAATCAGATTGGTGAAACAAACTCGATACATAGACTGGGCTCTAAAAATTCTTTACAACCTTAAGTGCCACAATAAAAATTTTACTGGCTGTGTTACTATTTTTTAAGTGTAATTTATAGCATGTCTAATGCGGTGCACAAGCACTTTTCTGGATGAAAAAGTACAAGTTGGACTCTCTACATTTAGCTTTCTCTCTTACAAAATGCTAAAATGCAATCAGCATAGTTCAAGCAAAAAAAAAAATCATCATTGATTTGAAAAAGAAAGTACTTCAAGAAGTAACAATGACAAGATAGACTCATTGTTTTCTATTCCTTGTCATACATTGATGATACAACCTTTAATAATGAATTCAGGAAATATTTCTTACTCTCTCCCTCCATCTGTCTCTATCGGATTATGTTGAGGTTTATATATTACAGGGTGACAGCACAATACCAGCTCGACTAAAACACACATCGTTTCACTGATACGTGTCAGTCAAATCTGCAGGAGGCCGGGAGTGAAAAGACTAAAATACAACAGCAGCAAAGCTTTGCTGTGTGAGGGAAATACAGCAACTCTTTTAGATTGTTTTTTTTTTTTGTTTGTTTTTTTTTTTTAAAAAAATGAGCGTGAAAAGAGAGCGATTACTGTGAGAAAATGACAAGATATATCTGCTAAAAAGGCTGCGAGTTATCACCCCTTTAACACCTTGGGGACTGAAAGGGCAAAGAATCCTCTTCCTTTGTGAAAGTATGAAAGTCCTTAAAAAGATAAAGTGACACGTTGGCAAAAATATCTGAGGCTGGAATTTAAACATACGCGTTTATAAAAAGGTAAAACAACTGTCTCACATTGAAGCTGAGACACGAAAAAGCCTGTTAAATAATAAATCAGTGAATTTGCTATTGATTGAATTGAAACTGAAAGTATTTGTGAGAAGTGGAGTTCATTTAAAAGTGTCAGGAGCCTGAAAAGAAACCGTGTTGATTTGAAGACTGCAGATTCCTGCACTAATTGAGATGAAGCGTGGATAGAAAGTATGTTATGGTTGAAGTCTGCGAATTCCTACAGGAATTGTTTTGAGTATGACTTTATTCAAGAGATTTTTCTAGTTCTACTTGAATTGCACTTTACGCTGTTTCTTAAATTTGAGTGTTCTACAAAGCGAGACTACTGCGAGGCAGAACTATCTGACAGTTCCAGTTGGTTAAATTGTTTGATGGCAAACCACACACCTCCATGGGATGTTTTCAAATACTCTGTGGTGTGAATTTTCCCATGCTCCATTTGGGTTTATCACACATGATTAAACTTGGTTATCACTGCCTCTGTAGCTGAGCACAAAGGGAAGTGTTGGTAAATTGTTTAGGAGGGGGTGAAATAATGAAAAAAAAAGGAAAGTGATATGTTTTGGTTGTTTATGGGGGGAAACACATTCTGATTTGCTCTCATGACCAAAAGGGCAAATATTCTTACGTTGTGCTAAAAAGGTACAATACAGACCAAAAGTTTAGACACACCTTCTCATCCGAAGAGAATGAGAAGGTGTGTCCAAACTTTTGGTCTGTACTGTACAATTTGATGGCAATATATGGAAATTAAATCTTTAGGCCTCAGAGTTTCCTCATAAGGATGATACAATTTATCAACATGTTGTCAATACAGCTGTAGTTTTAAAACCAGGAGCAATACAGGGATACAACTCAGGTCATGTTATGTAACATTACAATGTGTTTGTTTTGTAATTCAGTTTCCAGAGAAACAAACAAAAAAAAACCATTGTAAATTACAATAAGGCTGTTAAAACATTTAAATGCACAAAGTGTTATTATCTATTTACACAACTGTGAACAAAACTACATGTTATATGATAATCTCAATAAACTGCATTTCACAACAATTCTAAACTAAACTTCTTATATGTAATTATTCCTATCGGTCCATGCATGAGACACAGATTATAATGCTTTTTTAATATTTTGTCACAAAAAGCAGTGAACAGGGAAAAACTCTGCTTCACTCTGACAATTCAAAAAAGTTAATGCCTTTACCCACATACTAACTATACTTTACATATCACCATCATCTGGTGGTGATGGGTAGAAACATGTGCTATTTATAGGTACGGAGCTGTTGCAGTTCTATGACTATAAACATATCTTTAAAAAAATAAATAACATAATGATAAATTAAAAAGACAGACATTTCATTGCAACATACACTTTCATTAATATCACCAAGAGATTACAGAAAACAATCCTACAACAGTATCTGCAAAACAATTACAAGGAGACTTTAAATGACCATTTCATACAAAGTTCAGGACTTTGTGGTTATTTCTTAAGTATTAACCATTAATATGAAACATTTTATATCTAAAAAACGTCTGCAATAAAATTTGGGTGGTTCCGGCTCCTTCCGTCAGGCTTTGTCAGCAGCTTGTTCATATTCATTATTCTAATTTGCTGGACTCACATTGGCTACTACTACTACTACTACTACTACTACTACTGTCATTTAGCAGACGCTTTTATCCAAAGCAACTTACATTGAGAGAACAATGGCTAACAAACTAGCCTATGAGAGCAAGGTATACCATGTCCTGCCCCACTGCACATGGCAACGCAGACATCGTGTCTTCCTGTTTGCTACTTCTTATGCTAAAGCTTTTAGCCAGCAGCATGCTAGGCGTGGTTTCAACTGCGGGAGCTGCAGAATACTAACGGATAAAGGAGTTGTGATGAAACAGATACAAGCCGTTTGGACTTGGGGGAACTCGGGTTTTATCGCCACCTGCGTAGTTTGAGAGCTAAAAACTGAAAGAAGTTGTTGACGTGTTTTCTCACCCACTATGAAGGTAAGAACACCTGTGGAGCTAAAATATTCAACAGAAACCTCAGAAAAAAAACATTTTTAATGGAAGGGCCTATTTAAGCAGAAAGAAACTTTTTTATAATTCAAAAAACCAAATTTCTGATTCACATTAGAAGTTGTCAGTTTCCTAATTTCAGTTCAAATTATGGCTGTAAATTTGACTAAGTAAAATCCAAGCTTACCGTTTTTATTTAATTTGGTTTAAATATTACAATTTGCGGCTTAATTAAATTAAATTTGACAGAAAAGGCAACAACAGAATAAATCTGTAAGAGTAAAATACTTTTTCACAGCCCTGTGTTTGTAGTGTTTTCAGTTTGTTGTAGATTAGCTGCGATTGTTGCTTTGTGGTAGAACAAATGTTCAGTTTTTTCTTAGTTTTTTTTTCTATAATTACTGAACTCGTATAAATTCCAGGACTCAAATTTTATTGGTTGCAAATTCTTATTTTTTGTTTCTTTTTTGGGATTCTTTGAATGTTTTGTTTTTTTGTTAATAGTTTGTTTGGTTTGTTTGTCACATTATTAAATAGTGTTGAATCTTAGTGGCATTCCTTATGAAAATCTTTGACTTTGCACTGTATTCTATTATGAGCATGTGGCATAAGAAAAAAGAAAATGTTGCACTTAGTGATAATATGAGTATTTAACCTCACTTTTAGTTCTAATTACATTTTATGTCTGAGTACAGAATGGTAGAGGAGGTTGGGTTGGTAATCCACTCTTCATATTTGTCATATTCTCTTTAGGCTTAGAGGTTTTTATTCCAGCAGTTTGCTTTATCTCTCTGAACATTCAGATCCCCAGTGAACACTGAAATGGTGATGACCTAATTTGAGAGGATTTGTAAAATGGGGCTAACTGGAGTCTTCTCTTTGTGCTTTTACCTCTGAGTTTACTGATGGTGCCTTAACTTGCTATGTGTGACTGCACTCTTCAGTTTTTCTCTTTTGTTCTGTTTTTGTTTTGAACTCTTTCACACCGTTATAATAAAAAAAACAATGTTCCTTTGCATGTCTGAGTTTATCTGTTTCTTATGTTGACTGATAATTGCAAAAATGAATTTTTTACTTTGTCTCTTTGCTTCCATTACTTTATTAGAAAAAAAAACTTTCAAAAACCTTACCTTAGTGTGGTCTTACTATATGTAAATATTTCTAACATAAGGATTTCATATTCATATCAAATCAAACTGTGTCAGACATGATCTCATTCTTGTCTGATTTAATATTTTTGTGAGACCTTTTGTGAGAAAAATTGGCTGCTGCTATGGGATTTTTTAAATGATCAGTATTTGCATCACTGCATTAATGCAACATTCTCTGTACCTGCAGCATGTGTAGGCAGAGTGGTGTTGCTAATTGTTTCTTATGACATTTGTTCTTAATATTTAACTAATTATATTGGTATGATAATACAATTTGTTTGTTCATCTAAAACATTTAACTGACAAAAAAGTAAAACAGAAGAAATCTGTATAGGCAAATATATTTCCACAGCAGTTCATATTTAAGCATGCAAATGTTATTTTTTCCTGGAAAGAATCATGATGTTCCCTTCATTAAAAAGCCTCTTTCTGGTCAGGAAGTCTAAATACTGACTGCATACATGTTGAAAGCTTATTAACCAGCATTCTTGCACATACAGGCTGACTCTAAAACCCCAAAAAACAGAATACGAATTGTGTGAAAAATTAGGTTCCTCTCACCTAAATATCTATTCTCAGGACATCAAAGACCTAAAAACACCTCACCTAAGAGCTTTCTCACCAGCACACAGCTTCTCCATAAACAGAACAAGTAGATCAGTAATATACTGTACCTGCATGTTGCAGGAAAACCAGGACTTTTATTTCTGTTCCTATACAGTCATTATTCTGCTTCACAACACAAAAAGCTGTGCAAAACAGATTTTTTTTTATTTTAATCAGGTTACAAAACAGTTATACATTTAAATAAAAGCCTTTTGTAAAACAGACAACTTACGTGACATTGATGTTTATCAGAAATCAGTCTTTATTAGCTGGAAAGCAAAGATTTTGAATATTACAACATAATCTGATGATATAAGGTAGCTTCTAAGTACTCTCTTGTACTGTGCATAAAAAACATTGTTAAATATAAACGTCCTAGTTGATTAACTGAGATATTGTAAATAAACCCCACCAAGTTTTGTTTTTTTTTAGATTATTCAACCTCACACTGCTTCCCTTTTAATGTTCTTGTTACAACCTAAACGAGCCTGGGTCGTAACTCTGGCGTTCACTGTTTTAAATAACAGGACCAGCAAAACTGCCTGGTGTGAGACAGTGACGTCACAGTCAAAACGCTCTGCAGGAATTTAGCTTCTTCCTTTAAATATTTTTTGAAAAATTGCTATTCTCACACACCTGAGGTGGTAACAGATGGATACATATGAATGTGAATGGTCACAGATTAAACCACTAACATGGAGATTAATGTACAGGTTTTTTTCAACATTTCCAAATTCAAAAATCACACATCCAGTATTCTAGAAAAAATATATATTTTTAGGGCAATTTATTCCCTAACAAAAGGAAAAGTAAGCATTGTTTTTACCATTCAAATGTCATAATACAGCTATCACAAATCAATACTGCATTTAAAATGTACAGGGAGGAATTGGGTGGATAGAAAGAATATGACCTAACAGAAAAACAATCCATTTCTTCAAAAGGTCACTGAGCTATAAAGCTGCTCAAACATGCCCACATGTTCACAAACCCCTTCTTCTTCTTCCCAGCTATTGCAGTCACTCATATTTTCCCAATAATTCAGGGAATTATAACCCAGAAGCCATGAAAAAGCATTTTAGACCTTTTCTCACTCTAAGTAATCGCTTTATTAGTGACACAAAGATGAGTTTGGACTGTTATATGGATCCAGAGGGTGGAATGAAATTTGACTCTGCAGCAAAGTAGCAATAAAAAAGGAGGATAAGGATATATGTTTTGAATATAACTGAATTCAAATCTACATAATTTGCCTTATTTTCCAACAAAGGAGGTGTCATTAACAAAATATCAGCTACCTTATATCCTTAATTCCCAAATAAATCAACCCAAATCATTTTTTTTTTGTTTTCAGAGCTTAAAGCACTGTGGATCTCATTCTATGCATTCTGAGCTTTAAAAAAAACAGCAGTATCAGACATTTTCTTATCAAATAACAAAAAATCTGTTTTGACATCAGTTCATTCATTCATTTGTTCATCCATTCAGAAAGAACAAAGTACAAACTCATTATTTGAAAAAATGTGATGAAACAGAAAATGGATCAATAATTAAATGTAAAAGAATAAAATAATTTGTGTCATTTTTATACAAAACCAAACAACAGAGAAACAGATAAAACAGTGTACAGGTTTGAAGATTTGTGTTTCAAGATGGGTTTTTTTAAAATGTCCATAGTTCTGGACAGATCTCACTTGAAATGTGAGAATGTTTCAAAATTATGGTGTTGAAACTGCTGTTGAACCCTCTGTTTTTCAAACTGGAGCTTAAAAAAAATGTTGCACTTAGTGATAATAATAAAAAAAAAGTCTGAGGCCCTGAAAATACTCTTAGGGATGGACTGGAAGCCAATGGAAGGAGGGTAAAATCAGGGCAATACACTCATGTTAGTTAGTGCCAATTAAAGGTGAGCAGAATTATAACCATTTTAGTGCGAGGACAGGAAGTTTCAGATCGTTTTCCCAAAATCCTGTCACATGGTAAGAAGGCCTTTACCTTAAACCGCAACTTTAGCTGAATAAGAAAGCTGCTGGACATATTCTGCTGGATGGCAATGCAGCTGGAGAATAAATAGAACTGTCAACACTGTCCAAACTGTTGAATTCCCCAATGCAATTACTTCTGTTTTATTGTTATTTAACATAAAGAAGTTGTTCTCTATCCAAGCTGATGTGTCTTTCAGACTTTCAGCACTGTAGTGATTGCACTGCAGCACAACTATTAGCTTAAATAGGAAAATATATCTGTTAATCATCCCAAGGGCAACACACAAAAGGAAAAAAAAAAAAAAAGTAGGGGCCTAAAATCGAGCCCCGATAAACAGCTAAGAGGAAAAATTGATGGACAATCCTGACCTTATGAAGATGAACGAAGAAGCTCCAAAAACCATTCAAACACAAAATTCCAATTGAGAAAAAGAAGGGGTTGTTGTTGTTTGTGGCAAAGCAGCAGTGAAGTCTGTGCGTATTAAAATAGCATGGTTGCAAGAATGTGAAACTAAAAGCAAAACAATATAAATCTTTTAAACACGCCATCTCTGTTCTGTGACATCACACTTAACCTTTAAACAAAAAGTACCATGTTTATCAATAAAATTGTATGGATGATCAATCAGACAAGTCAAATACAAGTTTTGCAAACCGAACAGCTCGTGGTACAGAATAAATCTAAATCACAAGTCACCAAAACCAAAAGTAAGTTTGTAGGAAGAGGCTTGGAAAATAAAAAAAAATAGGGATCAGATGGCCACATTTCAGGCCAAAAATACATTCAGTACAACAAATGAAGCAAAAAAGCACAAAGATGAGGGGTTTGGCAGAGTAGAACAAAGAAGAAAGGGAGTGTTTGGGGTTAATGTCGGGGTTAAACTGAGTTCCAGCGCCTGGTTCTTTATGCATGTTGAAACTCTGCCCAGTCTACTGCGGTATCATAGCTTTTAGACACTGTTTTAAGATGAACGCACAGATGTAGAAAGCCACTTTATTTTCTTTGATTATTAAAATTGTTGTAGCATCACGCATAGTAGCAAGGGCGTCAGCACCAATACTGTCTCTAGACGTAGGGTTAGAGGTTCTCTGAGCAATTTATGCAAGTCTTGCCCGTTGAAACTGAAACTGTAAGCAAACACAGGATGGACACTTCAAAGATGAATGCACAATGTTCTTCTGAAGTCCAAACATCACCTCTTTGAAAGAACATTGTACTTATCCCAGTGTTTTTACTTATCCTAGGTTTAGAAATACTAGTTTATATGGTGGCACCACTAAAAGGAGGAAGTTATCAGATCATAAAAGAAATAAAAATAGTAGAAGATGTTTTCAAAACCAAACAAGGTCTGTCTGTCAGCACACTGGATTTAGAAATATTTGCTGGGGAATGTGTGTTGCTACAGGGACAATGGCCAAAGGTTTAGATAAGAGTAACTGTGATGATTCCAGATGGGGATGGGCATATAAGATACCATTTATCATTTAAGTACTTCAATCATTAGAATACCCCTCATACCCCTTGCATTATCACAAAAAACACACACATTTATACACATACACAGTCATTATGCAAGTGGCAGCTATTCACATATTTTGTTCGTTTTACACTTTAAAATATTCCAGCGAGTGTTTACACAGTGTCTATGTCAAAGTTAAATGAACTTCAAAAGATAAGCAGACATAATTATTTAGGATAAAGATTTCAGGCGAATATAATCAAACTTATCTGCACTTTTTCCAATGAAAATGCCCTCTTTGGTAGAACAGAAGTTGCTAGCTGTTGCTGATGTGCTAGTTAAGGTTATTAGTTTTCATCAGTTCAACAAAAAAATAGAGTAGTGGGGGGGTGTTCTGCCAGTAAATGTATAGTTTCCACTTTGTAATTATTTAAAAGAAAACTGTTGACATCTGAAAAAGCCACAGAGTCAGGTATTTGGCAGAAAACCCAATGATGGTCCTCAAACAATTTGTTACAATGTCGCCACCTCGTGATAATGTTGACTGTGAATTCATACAAAGTGCTGTTTGGGGAAAAAACTTTGACAGATACCTATAAAAACAAGCTATATTAATAAACTCATCCACTTTAATGACTGTCCAAATATTCAGAAACTGTGTCCATTCATTGTTCTAGAGGGAGTGCAGACAAGTTACTGGCTCAAAAGTTCAACTTTATCATTTGTGATAACTAGCTTAAAAATCCAAATTGTAACATTACAGCAAAGAACAAACCAGTGGAAACACATTTCACACTAGCAATATTTAAAGCTAACATTTTCCTACCATAACAAATACGTCAGTGCTAGATCATCACTTTTTTTTTTTTACATGTATTAAGGTAAAACGTCTCATCTACAAAAGAAAATAGCAACTGATGATAAAGCTAATCTACATAAGTTAATCGCGTTTCTTTTGCACTTTGCACTGATTCAAGGGCATAAAGGTTCCGTAGGCACGCTCCCCTTTTGTGCAAACTGTAGCGTCCATGCATGATTTCCCAGTGCTTTAAGCTCCATGTATGCATAACCCTAACATATGTAGCGCCTAATGCAGTTAGAGCCCGGGTTTTGCTTCCATATCTGCTCACATAATGATATTAGGGCTGATTCTATAGTTTGATCCAGCTATCAATGTCAATCATGTTAGCATGCTCAAAGTGGCAAGCCCTATGGGGGCACTGGCACTGAAGGAAAGAGGGGAGGGGGTGAAGAGAGGCTTCTAATGCAATAAAGCTGCTAGGTCTGAGAGCTTTTTATTACATTAATATGTTCCTGGATAAATATCTTATCTAATACTATGACTTAACCTAAAACCCCAATCAGCGTCTCATTTATTCCATCACTTCAACTGGAGATGGTGACGCGATGGTGAGGGCGTTCAGACAGCTAGTTTCTTTCTACCATCTATACAGGATTCTGCATCTTCTCCTGCCACAGAGAAAAGCATAATTACCAAGTGGAGTACAGCACTCAGCATTCTATAAGAGCTGCTGTTTGCACATTTAGCAAGCACATGGACAAAAACAAGAGGCGTGTCTGGGGACTTGTGTTGTTATCAGATGTATGAGGAGGTGTTCCGCAGATTACTTCATCGACTTTCCGTGGTAGACTAAACCATGTAGTCCAGTGCGAGGGTTGAAACAATAATTGATGCAAGTTAGATATCATTAGACTCAATGATCAAGCCAAATTGACTTTTATGTCAGAGGGATTTTTCCTGTAGATATTGATTATAGTAGCTTTGGGATTTTCATTCGGCAATAATTTGATAAACCCTGCAAAAATATGAGTGAGTCAATAGCTCTGATCAATGCTAATGCTGCTTTACCTTTTCTAAATTAGTTAGGAAGTTGAAGGGCAGAACTGTTATCACTCAAAATGACTCAGAAGTATTTTCCAATGAGATGTATGGAGGTCGTGTGGAGGTGTGAGACTTCGGCTAAAATTTTCACAGTGATGAGGCTACTTTTTCCAAAAAAAACTTTAATTTTAAACAAAACTACAAAAAATATGTAGAATAATACTTCTAGAAGGATGTTCTTTTAAAGAGCAGTAATGTGTCCTGGATTTATTAAAAAGAAGGAAGATGAACAAATTAAAAATAAAAACAACCCTGTGATTTGAATTAATAAACAGCTGCAACCAAAAGGCCAAAATACAGAATTCAATCTAATTTAAAAGAGTGTTTGCAGGCCTCCTTAAGAAAACCTAGCTTATTGAAAGGGAAACATGGACACAGGAAGGCAGTTGTTGTTGGAACAATGGAGAAGAGAGTAACTCTTCTTTATAAAGAATAAGGAAAAGATGATATATCTTTTAATACTAGACTTGTATAATATTGGAATTTACTAGGCAGAAGTTGGTTTCTGGTTTAACAACATAGAAACTTGACACTTTTCAAATTCTGTAACTAAGCAGGTTAATATTAATACTACAGAACCTCATCACTGTCTTCCTCATCCATCATTGTGTGGATTCTGTTATGGTAGGAGTAAGTAGCAGTTCGTAATTCCTGAAATGAAAAATATTTTAAAAAAAAGTCTTACTTGTTGAGACTAAACTATGAGTGGTTTCTCTCACTTGATAATATATTTAGCAAATCAAGGAGCAAGAAAGAGCCAGAGATTCAGCTCAGTAATAAGTAAATGTTTGAACCACTGAATGTAGAAGAATTGAACAACAAAGAATAATCTGTGTTGGGATAAATCAGTGATCTATGTTAGGATGCCTTTTAGAATTGTAAAGATAACAGAGTCCCAAAAAAGATAATTAGAGTTGCATCAGGATAAGTTACAATCGAGCTAACCTGTTTCTGTGAGTTGTTTAGATTCGCATTCATCTGAGATGTATACATTGAGTTACCACCATGTGAGTTACCAATATGGCTAATTAGAAATTTGCATTAACAAGCAGTTGGTTTGTGCTTAGTATGTGCTTAGTAAAGTGGTCAGTGAGTGTACATTGCCTTGCATTTTGTGAGGAATATCCTGGGAATGATGCAGGAGTTAGTTAGCAGACTGCTGGATGAAGAGAAAATACTCATGATCTATGGATTAGGACCAATGAACCAATGACTTTTTATTCAGAAGCTTCCAACCTTGGTGAGAACTGAAGAAGCTCTTAGTTGAAAGGTAAACCATCTTGACAAAAACTAAAAAAAAACTGTTGCCTTTTTTTGTTAAAGAAAATCTCTTAAAGAGGCCCTTCAAAGAGGCCATTAAAAACGGTTTTTCTGAGGTTTCTGCAGAATATTTTAGCTCCGCAGGTTTTCTTACCTTCATAGTGGGTGTGAAAAAAGGTCAACAACTTCTCTTTCAGTTTTTATCTCTCAAACTACGCAGGTGGCGATAAAAAACCCAGAGTTCTCCCAAGTTCGAACTACCTATATTTGTTTTGTCACATCTCCTTTGCTCATTAGTATTCCACAGCTCCTGGAGTTGAAACCACGACTAGCATGCTACAGGCTAAAAGCTGTAGCAAAAGACGTAACCAACAGGAAGAGACTACATCTGCTGTTGTCATGCGCACCAGGGCAGGAAACAGTATGCCTTGCTCTCATAGGCTAGTTTGTTAGCCAATCTGAGTCCAGCAAATTTTAACCACGAATATTAATGAGTTACAGCCTGAAGTCAGACAAATTTTGATGCAGACAGATTGAAAGGTCTGTTAATCAGTGTTTCCTAACGTTTTTTAGATGTAAAATGTTTCATATTACAGGCTAATACTTTAGAAATAACCACAAAGTTATGAAATTTGTATGAAATGGCCTCTTTAAGATTGTAACTGTTACAGTTAATAAAACAGCAATGACTAAGTCCTTCACATAAAGACAAATTAACATATACATGCTGTAGACTTCCAAATAACAAATCACTAAAACTCTTAAAAATCCTATTTATAACGTAATTATTTACAAACAAAAAACAAAACATCAATATTAGGGTACTGATGGTGATGAATATTTGTGTTATTAGAATTTTTTTTATCCTCACTGTGAATTCCTCCAGACATCATAACTGTATAGGCACAATCTAACATTGTGACAAGATAAGAAATTGAAAACAAATGGTCAGAAACAAATGACTGATAATAAGCAGCCATTATTAAATTGAAGAGACATTAAATAAGAATCCAAAATCCACATTGGACAATTATTTTGGTGTTGTCCATTAAAGAGAGGAAAAGTGAAGAAAATGTGAACATTATCACCGTCAAGTAGAAAACAAACCAGGACCTTAAATGAACAGGTGGCCATTAAAATATTACTTGAATGAACAATTATATAAGTTTTCATGAAACAAAGAAAAAAACACAAACTCACTGATGTGGTAAAAAAAACTATCCACATTTCAACCTGACAATGAAACACTAACGTGTTGGCCTTTGTATAGGAAAACAAAATAATTAATTAATGGATCAAATAAACTAACATTTGAGTTTTTTTACATTACTAGAATATAATGTGTTGCATCTATGCTTCATTTTTCCACAAAAAGAATGAACATACAGTCCTGATTTGATATTTGTACCAGGGGGCTTCATGCTTCATGCTTTTAAATTGCCCCCCTTAAGGCGTGCACAAGCACCTTTGATTTTTTTTGCACCAACTTTCTCTTTCATCAGAAAATTGTACAGTGTCTTGTTGGTCTGCCATAGAGCCCTTCAGGTAAGCTTTGATATTTCTCTTTAGCTTTCTGCTTGACCGGGATGGTTATAGACAACTTCATGGTCGGCTTACAAAAGTCCCTCAGACTTACGTGAACTGTAGCTGTGTCTGTAATAACCCTCCACTCAGACCATCGGCGGCATCTAAAACCACAGAAATCATAAAAATCCCAAATAACAGCTGTAAAAGAAAAACAGCAAATCCATAAAAACTACTTTATAATTTTAACACTAACATGTATTTACCGTAATGATCTGTGAGAACTACCAACTTATGCCTATTACACCTCAGGCATGGGCTCAAAGGCCTTTCACTTCAATCACTGAAAGGTTTATGGTTAAACAGAAGGCTCACTGGTCCCACACTAGTGCCAGTTTACTCACTAAAAGGGCAACAGCAAGAAGGATAAACGTATGATTCAAACTGGAAGTTACATTTTATGTGTTCAAAGTTTTTGTCAGTCTTAAAGGTATAATATGTAGAATTTTCAATTTTGTACTTTTTAAAAGAAAGCAATGCCATAATTAAAGCACTAAATAGCATGATGTTTGCCATAAGTCTATATGTGATTAATTTTTATTTTAAAAAGTTATAGATTCTTTTATAAATTTTTGGGTCTGACAAACTTGTGGTATTTTTTCCACATATATATCCACATATAAGCCAGTTTTTGGCTGAGGTCCTGCTCTGCAGCTGAAGATGAAGTAACATGCCTGAGTTAGCATCTGCTAAAATAAAAACTGGATGCTTTTAAATAAACCAATCGGACAATCTCATTCCAAAACAACTGGTTTAACTGCTTGTTTATTACTTGCTGCATTTGATTTAGTCTTTGACAGTTTGATTCAATTGTGCCTTTTACGCGAGCTGCTTTTTTTTTATTGCGGCTTTTCTCATTTTAATTTTAATATTTTTCATTTGATCACCACAAATGTTATTACAGATATGTTTGTTTGTTTACTGCTGCAAAATGTTCGCTGCTGGTTTTTTCTGGTGATAAATGTTTCTGTGTCAGCAGTGAGATAAACTTTAAGCACCCTCGTTCATTTATGACACAACAAAGCTAAATAGAATCAAATAGGTTATTTAATAATTTTCTATGTGCTTGTGTGTAATATAACATTTAAAGGGCTTCTTCGCACACAGTCGATTCATATTAAAGTAGATTTAAAAGTGAAATAGTCTATCAGATTCAAATGGTTTGAGTTCAAAACCAAGATTAATTCACCTTTAATATAACAAACACTTCTGCTGGACACATTAACTTATTACAGAAATCCTTTCTACATCAGGGTATTTATGTTCATGATAATTACCTGGACTACGTAAACATGTTAGCTGAACATAGACGTGCCCACATAATGTCAAAGTATCAAAAACACCATGATAAGAATGTTCTGAGAGAACACCGGCACATTTGTGCCTAACACTAAGAATAAAACCAACACAGTTGGATTTAAAAGTAAAGAAAGTTTTCTTCAAGAACAGGAGAAAGAAAACACCAGGTCCTTTCTGATGAGTCACTGCTGAAAAAGAAAACTTCCTTTGCCTTTATAAAAATATAATGCATCACACAAAGAGCTATAAATTACCTCATGATTTTAAAGTGTTTCAAACTTTGGCTTCTTTAGAAATAATGCTACCGAAGTGGGAATGTGACTAATGATGAATCACTGAAAACTTACAGGAGTACAGTCAAAAGCTCTATGAAAGATTAAGGTCTATCATTTTACTTCTAATTTTTATCTAAAAACTATGGTATGTTGTAATAGAAAAGCACAATAGTTTTTATTTTAGGTTTTTCATTAACTGGTGGATGCTACTGTAACATTGACATTGTAATTGTTAGCTGACTTATTGAGATTTACTGCCATCAAAAGTCAATGTTTGCATACGTGGAGGTTATTCCAACTAAAGTTTATCTGAACATCCAGTTTCATCATGAAGAAAGCCAGGATTTTGGTCATGGTTGTGTTTATGAGTCAAAAGGCAAGATTTCAGCTTATCAACCCACTCTGTGGTGTGTAGCTCGCATTTTCGTCACAGTGATTAGAAAAAAAGATGGGTTTTCGCTGTCCAGACAAATTCAGGCTAAATCTTACAGCATCCCTGATGTGGAAATGGCACAAGCAGTGAAGAGAGGCAGAGAAAAGAACGAGGGCAAAGAACAGCAGCTTTAACAATGGCGGCAGCTCCAGGCAGCTGCAGCTGCAGCAACTCAGAGGATTTTAGAAGAGCAGCAACCTGTAAACTTCAAGCAGCCGAGTCAGTTATTACTTTTAAACTAAAACTATTACTACTATTACTAACATAGTTCTAGTTTTACAGTAAGTATAATTTAGATTTTTAATCATAAAATGTAACATTAAAACAAGATGTGTTTATCTACATTAACTTAAAAATTTGTGTTTAATAGTATTAAATAAACTGTGTTTCACAGATAAGTGGAAGCTGAAGTTATTCCAAAATCTGTGGCCTGGATGTGATGAAAGACTGCCCATCAGTTCAGCTCCACCAGCTGATGTTAAAGGGCGTCCCGAAGGCGTTTCACCTCATCTGACAGCAGAGGCTCACAGATGTGTCGCCCAATGAAGTCATGTGACCACTGGATCATCTGCCTGTAAGCTACACAGCTGGACTGCCTGCTCTAGAAAAGATTATAAAATACTTCTCACAATACCTGTTAGTGGTTTATTGTTTTATTTATTACTCATATATTCTTTAATATCTCTAAAAGCCGTGCAATATCAAATCATTTGAGAAATACAGTGTGCTATTTTTAATGTCGCTGATGTATTGCTGAGTTTACAATAAGATATAAAGTTCAAATATATAATAAAACTCAAATGTTTCAATATGTCTTTGTTTTATTGACACACAGGTGGTGTTTAGCTATTGTATGAAATATGACAAGAAGGTAACTATATTATTGTATTTTAAATTAACTTCTCAGTCAAAATCGCTACAGTCTGTACGCATTTGAAAATTTCCAGTGTTCAATATCACTTTTGTTCCGGTCAAATAATCTCGACTGTTACAATGAGCTTTCGCTGTTGGATGAGGAACAGCGATTGTTCAGCATTGAAACTGTACCTGATTTTGTTGTCTGAAACTGGCGACATATCCTGGCGAGAAATCAGTGTAGTAACAAATGTATCTCCTCCTGTGTTACTTATGATTCTCTTTTGTTTGTTTTTAGACCATTTTAAACCTAGATTAAGAATCAAATGTTTAAAGATGGACTTTAAAGTTACACTCCAACAGTTTTTATTCTGCTAACTTATGTGTTGACTGAAATTCAATGTTTTTTTTTCCCCAAGGAAAATTATAATTGCTTTATAGTGGCCTTTTAAATATTCCCTCCAACTCTGTATGCTCCCTCTGCTGCACTAATATGATTAACCCTTCAACACGAAAATATCACAAGCCAATTTCCCTGATAAATTTTCTCTCAATTTAGAGCAAAAATACCCAGAAATCCTAATTTGTCTCTGTCAAATTGGCAAACTCTTCACAGCCCCGTCTGTCTCTCTTCTACATGTGCATCAATTCTAACCAATGATAGGACTCTTGTTGCACATGTCCATTAATATATGTAAACTTCCATAGAGTTCTTTTTCTCAACTTTCAGGAACTATTTGAATGTTTTCTTGTGTCCAAATGGTTGAGTCATGGTTACTAAATGCTTTACAAGACCAACTGGTTTTAGTGATGTAGTAGGTGTGAAATATTGAATATAATGTTGAGCTGCATGTCTGGCTTTATTTTCACTCTCATATGGAGCTTTATAACATACAAATTTACAAGTAAATCACCAATATAGTCTCCAAGTGCATTTGGGGAAAAACTCTGACTTGGTCAACAGGGTAGAGTTAAAATCTTCACTGACATTTAACTCTATAAGTTGAGCAGGTTTACTCCCAATATAGTTTTAAATACTCCATCTAGGTTAACATAAGTAACATATTGACACTCCATTTTTTACTGTGTATGCTTCCTCTGCTGCGCTAATATGATTAGAACTATAATCAATTCATCTTCTGAGAAATGCAATCACAGTTGCCCGGGGCAGAGAGAGTTTTGGCCCCAGGGTAGAGACTACAGATCTGTACCAAGGCAGATACCTTTTCTCCACCGTCTAGCTTCCTGTCTACTCAGGAGAGAGTCATACTGAGGCTGAGATCTTCTCTCCAGCAGACAGCGACCACCCTGCCTTACAGCCAACCAGGCTAACATACATGTTAGCATTTGGATATTAAATTCATTGCACTGCATCCATGGCTAAACTGTGTTCTTAGATGGTGATAGAAGGGAAGTTTATGACTTTAACAGAATGATTTGGTATTCAGCAGTAAAAATTACTGCATACTGTAATTCACCATTTTCAGTGGTTTAAATATTGTCAGAAAGAATTCATTTCACCCAGAGGGACGTGTTAGCTAAAGGTTGTAGTGGTTTCACATAATACTGCTTGAAACCAAAAGCTGAATATTTAAAGACATGCAGACCTGAAAAAGTTTGGTTATTATATCCATATTTTTGTCAGTAGTAAGTTTGTTATAGGGCTGCAGTGAATGACAGAGCCAGAGTCGCATCCAGAGAACAAGAAGAATAGGATAGGTTTAGAACACACTGTTGTTTTGTATATGCATTTTACACAATCATATTTTTCAAAGATAATTGTGCTGTTTTTATTTAGAACCTGTCTGACAAAGTCTGGGACAATTGGACTGGGAAGAAAGTAAGGTGATGGGGTCTGTGAACTGCCAGCTGTCTTGCAGACAAGCAAAATTGATTCATTTTCTTTTTATTGTCCACAATCTGTTGTTGTCAATTTCAGAGTCCTTGTGCTTTGACATCTGCTTTGTCGACTGCTGGATTCTTTAAAGAAAGTTGGTGTTTTGTAAAAAACCGCAGGCCCAAGGACGGCACATCTATTTAAAATTAGTGCTGGTATTTAGTTATTGTTTTCTTGTCAGGTAATAGCTTTTAGTACTGCAGAGTTATTTGGCTCAGAAATTCATGTTAAATTTGCAAACACATGATGATCCCAAACCAGAGTTGTTTAAGATGTGAAAAGATCCTTTTGGACCTGTTGATTGATGAATATTTCCCTGCAGTGCTTCACTGAGCTTTGAGCCATCTATGTGTACGTGTGCGTGTGTGTGTGTGTGTGTGGGGGGGGGGGGGGTTATTGGATGACATCAATCAATTGTGCACTTTGAAATTTGAACTACAATTGAAACGATGGACGCTATAGTCTTAAGTATATACCATTCTAAACGACACTTTTCTTTCCTAACCTGGACTCTTCGTCTTAGACTATGTGCCTTTGAGCCAGCCTTCAATGGCTGATAAAGCTAAGTTGCTCAAAGTAAGTGGTCTGCTGGTGCACAGTGGACTGCAGCTTGTCGTGTGGCGCATTAGGCGCTGACAGATGGGATTGAGAGCATGGGGAGCCAATGATTTATTGCTGCATCTAGGACTTTTAAAGTGGCGCGACTGCTAAATCTGAAGGGACCATGACGTGAGGACAAATGAAAATGAAAGATGAACTAACAGAGTGAGTCAAATGAAGAGAAATCTACAAATTATTGACAAGGATTTCATTCAACTTTAATTGCATTTAAATAATACTAATTATTAGACGAGGGTAAAATATGTATACGGACATAGAGGGAAGATAGTGAGAGGCACAGAAAGCAACAATTAGGATGGAAAGAAAAGGAGAGCAAACCCACACACACACAGAAAATAACAGGATGGATCACAACAGCTGGCATTCAGCAATAATGATAAGGCCTACACACAGTGAGAGCTGTGTTTCAGACAGGTGTCTGGTTTCAAGGCTATTCTAATGAAACACCTTTGGACAGGTGGATTGTACGATACGGCCTAGTTACACTCCAAATCTGTCTGAAACATTTTGACAAACCAAATTGATCACATTCAGTCAGATTCACATTCAGTCAGTCTGTATTTGCTGTAAAGTGCATGATGTGTCAGGTTTTCAAAGAACAGCATCTTATATCCACATTTGCCTTTACAAAGACAGACATGTTAAAGAAAGTGTGACAAGTGTGTGAAGCACTGGGGAAACTCATGTGCCATGATGTAAAGTTCAGTTTGACATTTTTTTTTTTTGTTTGTTTCATCATCTTTAGCAATTCAGGCTAAGCTGTTTTATATGTATATACTAGTTTAAAAACAGGTCTGCCTTTTCATTCATACAAAGTTCAGTGAAATACATAAAATAAAGATTAGCTACTTAAAATCAGTCCAATAATGGTTAGAAATTGTGGTCTTTCCAGATGACTCACTGCACCAATTTAAAGCAGAACTAAGTAAGTTTTTTCACCTCAATAAATGTTTTCTAGAGTCCCTGTGGGGGTAAACAAGGACTTGGCGGGGTGATTCGTGGGTCCCTCCCCTCCCTCCGGGGTCTGTGTCCTGAAAGCAGCACTTGCAACTTTCAGTGGATCGGACCCGACTAATCTCGCGAGAACAAACCTGCTTTACGGCACTCACACTCACGTACATAAATACAAGCATGAAGCCCTTGCCGTTGTTAGCAACGCCACCCTTAGGAGCGCAAAGATGACAATAATACTCACCTGTCGAGACATTTTCTTGGTTTTGTTTTTCTTTCTTCTTGCAAAAGCCTTCTCTGCACGTTGTTGGGGGGGCGGCGGCGGGGTGGAGGGTCTGCGGCGACGGCGGGGGAACGTTACGACAGTGAGCTTTCACAGGGGACCAGTAGGGGGAGAGCGAGAGCAAAACTTACTTAGTTCTGCTTTAAACTAATTCTGCCAGATGTTAACTGCTACAAATGTAAACCTGGTAGGTAACATCACAGGTCACTGTATTAGTTACGTCATCTTAGATTTCCTGACTGATTCTGATAGGATTATTTTTCTTCTGTGTTTTGATGGTGGAAAACAAATTCTTCCCAAAGTGAAGCAGTTTTTAGTGTAATTGTATTTACGTGACAAACCAGGATTTGTGGGAAAGCGTGACCTCCCAGCCTACTGCCCACTGTTTAATTTTGCTGTTGTTTTGTAACAAACAAATAATCCGTTTTTTCTACAGTTGATAAAATATACTCAAGACATACAGCAGACTGATTTTTTTTTCATCTTAGCCAAAATGATCTTGGAAGGAAACTCAGATTTCATCTTTATTTGAGTCTCATTTACAATTTTGGAAACAAACTGATCTTTTTTTTCTTATTCTAGAATTTTTACAACAGTAGATAAACGGTGGTCATATAATCCCCACTTTAATCAGGAAAGCATCTGTTTTCCAAAGTTCAAATATAAAACAGAAGCTCTTCCTGCCTAGAGCACAGCACAGCTCACTACTACTACGAGCAGCGCTCTGTTGATTTCTCTTCACTCAAATTTAATATTCAAACATCCACTTTTACTTTTTTAGATAGTGACAAGGCAAAGAAGGAGAGATGATGATCTAATGTTGTCAGCAAAGCACATAATAAGTAAACACATTTTACCATATGGAATTGGTCAGAATGTGATCAGTCACCCAAATTGTTGATTGAGCACTTCACATGGCGACTCCCAGAGGAGCTGTGTGAGCAAGAAGGCCATCAGTCTCCCACTAATGATCGTCCTACCTCACAACTCCTGTTCAGTTTTATGTGCCACATTCAGCTAACTGTGACATTTGTGTGCTTGCTATCACACTCCCTAAATCCTTCCCCTTGCTGCTTGCAGTTTTGCAAAGCTGCCCCCTTTTCACCTGCCACAGCTTCTGCCTATGGCTATATTCTGCCCGGGCTCCCTTGACCCAAGCTGGTAATGCATTACTCCCCAGATCAATTGATAGATTGGCCCTGTCTGAGCTGCCGTAACTAAATCAGCTGCTCCTGATGATTCAGCACCGGCCAGGGAGCCGAGCCTGCTGTCACCAATCACAGATCACCAGCAACACAGACAGGTATGGACATTCTCCTGTCACTTGAACCTAATTTATTGCCAGCAACCACATTGATTAACCTTGTGCTGTGGTTCAAGCTTCCGATAAAAATTTGTGTGTTGGGAGGGAGGGGGCGCTTATGAAGATGGAGGAGGAAACATAAAGGCAACTGGATGTTTACACTACTTCAGTAAACTTTGGAAGGAAAAAAAAAGAAAGACTTGGACCATAAAATCAGGAGAAACTCTGTCAGACTGCTCGTTGGGAATCGTTTCCACGATAAACATTTCAAAGCAATAACTTTGCACTGAAACGCCACATTTCTTATGTACAGGAGACGGGGATGGGAAAGAACCAGGATCATTTTACAAAACTCTTTGTGTTCAATCTGCAAACACTGTTCCACAATAATCATTTAATCATTTTCCAAACCTACCTGGTCATGCAGCTGGTCCAGATGTCACAGGGAAATGGAAGGTACAACCAAACCCAGACTAACACAAACACACACTCTGAACACAGACATCAACAGGCTCAGCCAGCAAGAACATGCAAAGTCCATACAGAGGATAGAAATGAGAGATCTTCTCATGCTACACTGCTCACACAAATACCCAACATTACTGCTGGTGTTATCAGATGTTACAGAACTATAACACAAGCTCAGACACCTTCAACAGACTAACTTGTTTCAACAGTTCGCTAAAGTATTTAAACAATAAAATCAGTTTACAATATTGAAGGAAAGTCCAGCCTCTTGTTGTTCAGCTTCATTGACTTCACTTTACTTTAATACTTGTGCCTGTTCCTCATGTCTTGTGTTGTGCTTTAGCAGTCTGAACAGAACCCTCTGCACAGTCTGGGTTCTGCTCTGATGATGGTGTTAACAGTGTAACAGAAATGTTCAAACTGAGCAGGACGTTATCCACATTATGATCTAGGAGGTCATTAATAGAACAGATTGTTTTCTTTCTCTGATTACTACATTTGATGGTTTCAAAATAAGTTTCTTAATCAAATAAAATATTAGAGAATTAATATCATATATAGAGAGACTTTACATTTGACTATTAATTATTTTTCATAATAATAAATATTAAAAAATCTACATAAAATATGGATTGTTGTTTATCACCGTCTTTTCCTTCTACTTTTTTTAAACTCTGACAGTTTTAAGAACAGTAATATAAACTCATTGATTACAGATTACGGGGATTTTTAAACTGATCTTTATCTTCCAGATGCAGGTTTTCGACAGGTTTAGTAATAATCTCCTTTAAACTCACACTAAGTTACTGATATAACCTCATTGGAGATGACTGGACAAACATAAAATAAAAAAGACAGTATTTTGTTCATAACGCCTCTATGATTTACTCTCCATTCTGAGCTTGGACAGCCAGAGGCTGTCAACAATCTCCCAGCTGTAGCCTCTGAAACACAACTCATGGGCCTAATGAACCAAAGCACAATTACTTTAGCAAAAAGCTGCCATGACTTAAAAGAGAAAAGAGCTTGTGGGTGTTCAGAAACACTCACATGATTTTAGCTTTTACTAAAGTAACAGAGGAGGGACGAACTATTGAACATTCCAGCATTTAATGAAAATGTTTTTTCTTCGGTGAAGTAGTAAACTGAGTCAACTGTTCCCTGAACAAGATGATTCTGAACCTTTACAGTATGACCCACAGCAATGGATGGTGAAGTCTTCACAATGTTATAAAGGGCCTGTTTCCAGTGAAAAAATCTGAGTTTATCTGACACACGGACTGGAAATAAACTGGCATCTGTCCTACTGTATCTGGTATCAGAAACAGCTGATCCCTTTTATTGATATGATGAGAACAGTTTCAGCCAATCAGACGAGTGTTTGCTCCTCACAGCAGACTGGCACAGATTGGAAGCTGTCAATCCCAGATTCAGAAAAGTAGGTGCTTTTTTTTTTTTCTTCTTCCATCACATGAAGCATTTCTGAGGGTGAACCAAGATTTTAACTCTGCAGACATTTAGGATTCATCCAAATACTGAGGAAACACAAGATGGTTTCTTTTTACCCATCTTGCTGTTATACGATCTCGTAAGCTCTTGTTACAAAACACACCAGAACAGAAATCAATTTAATTTTTGACGAGATTAAAAGATAAAGAATCGAGTCTCTAATTTCAGAATAATAAGCTTCACTTGGCACAAAAATGAGATCCAGCATTTATAGATGTATTTAGCATGAAATACTAGAAGTCAGTGTTCCATAGTTAAAAATCTAGTAAAAGTAAATGATTCAGAAAGCTATACCAACTCTTATCTACAGATTTGTCTCAATATAATTGTGAGAGTAAAGATACCATGTTTTTTTTTAACTGAAGGGATACAAGGACAATATTAAATGTTCTAGCACAGTAAGAACTGCTGTTTAGTGAGACTCTGGTGAACTGAGCTGCTTCAGAGGGAACCGTTAGCATAGCAATATAAATATATGACACAAGACGTCGTATCATGAGAACATATTGACAAGGTAAACAATAATCTGATGGTACAGTGGTGAGCAGCAGCATTCGATCCAAGTTGTGGGGAATTTTTATATTTGAGTTGTTTTTTTAAATGGCAGAACTTTGCACCTGACTGTTCTGTGCACCAGGCAGCCGTTAGCTTGACAATCAAATGAGAACAAACTGAAAACAATCCAAACCTGCAGGGATGAACCTGATTACTCCTTAGGAGTTCCATACATCCTAATAATTAAAAAAAAATACTAAAAACTAAATTATATTTAAAACAGCCCTTTAAAGAGAGTATTTAATTATTTCCCCTCAACAGGAGGAACAAAAATGTTTCAACCAATAAGAAATCAACAGCAAAGTATATGTTTCTTGTAGCACACATGACCTGATGAATCAGCCACTGGTTGTAGACATCTAGGAGCAAAAAATGTGATTTTTTTTTTTTTTTTGTTAGTTTGTTTTGTTTTTCAGAATATCGACTTTAAGAAGTCCCACTTTAAGGCTGACCTTGATTTTCAGAGAAGCTAAACGTCTCGGACCTTGAAGGACAAATCTCCATACTTTACAATCTGTCTGGTTCCTTCGTGGAGAGTGCAGCTGATCTGTTGCCATTATCATAGCTCCCGTTTCAGATCATTCATTCCTTCTATTAAGCTTTTAAATGATGAGTTTGGACCCTGAGTTTTAGACAGAGAAAGCTATGTGCTGTTCAGTAAGCCATCAATCCTCATTTCTGGTTTCCACTGTTTGAATGGAGAAGCTCCTTTCAGGATTTTGGCAGACTGGAAACAGCAGCCTCATCAAAGCCAGTCCAGGCAGGCAGGGATGTGATGATGCAGACGTGTGGAACCAGATCTGAAGTCAACATTTGGTTTGTACGTTCCATTCTGCTGTGACAACATGACCACACCACATAGCAAACTCTGTAATTCTGAATCCTGTCCTAGCAATAATGTAGACCTCGTCCTTCTCAGTATCAAGAAAGTTGACAGGATTGTGATTAATAAGGATTATTAGCTTGTGCGTGTTAATTTAATGGTGAAATCATTAGGTCTATTAAAAAATACAGTAATATCTTGTAGGTCAGTGATAGAAGAGCTCCTGTAATTTGAATTGATTTAGATGCAGCTTACATGGGCCACTAACTGAAGAATATATATCAAATGTGGGCAACAATTATTCACCGTCCTACCAAGTCACATGACCCTTACAACAGTTTGCCAGTAAAAGTGCTGTATAAAAATCTAGTCTAATTAAATAACAAGCTCTGGTCCAGATTTTAGTTAGAAATCACTGTAAAACTTAGAAAATGTAAGTCTTAGAAATTTAGCTGTGAAATTATTTGCCAAATTATTTATGTTTAAGAACTCTGTGTTTTCATGTGCATCCAGTGGGTTTTTTAACTGATTATATATTTGTAATGTAAAGGTATTAAGTTTCTTTAATGTTAATTATTTTCATGTTTATTTTTTCTCACAGTATCATTGCTTCATATTCAGCTGTTGCTTTGATCAGTATGAAACATTATCAGCCTGCTGCTAACAAGTAAAACAAGATGAAGAGAACCGAGTTGTTTCTTATTAAAAGATGAAGGCCATGAATAAAGAACATAATAAATTCATATATACAAATCTAAATAAATTTCAGTTGATAAATGTTGAACTATTTAATTCTTCTTATTTGTATCTAATAATACTTGTGTCTTTTTAATTTCTAATTATTTATTTATTTACATTTCTTGTTTTATGTCTGTTTTTTAAGCTTCTTTATTTAAGAGTGCTGCAGTTCTTTGTATGTTGGATTATTTCTCATTGCTTCTGCATCCGTCCTTCTTAGTTGTGCTTTTGCTTTTCCCATTTCAAAAATTGCTTTTGCCATTTCCCCACTGCATGTGCTACTTTTGAAAATTAAAGAGCATTTTTCATGTCCTGGTTTTAAAAGCACAAACTTCAAATCTCCAACTCAATGAACTTAATGACCAAACTCTCATGTTAGAGCCCAGATGAAGTGTCAATACATCTTTCTGCTCACAGTGGGACACTTTTACCTTTTTGCACAAGTACATTGTGAGTTTCATGAGCGGTGGCTGAGTGGAGGAGTGGAAACGTTCCACTGGCTGCGTTGCATCACGGTGGTAAGTGTCAGACGACTTGTGGTTTCATTTAAAAGTTTAGAACTCAAGATTAAAATCAGGAAGTTGTCACAGTGCATTTTCATTTCTCAAAGAAGCACAACAAGTATAGAAAGAGTAATTAATCATGTTAAATAACTTTTAATAAATGATCATTCCAAAACACAAAGCTGCATTTCTTTTTGGAGACTGAGGAGATTGTTAATGTCTTGTGTCTTATTATCAAAATTCTAGGTAAATAATTCTGGTGTGTTTTCAATCTGATCTGAAATGTTTTTATACAACTCAGTATTAATAATTTACCACATGGGTTATCTAGTCTGTACAACATGCAAGGCTTCTGCCTTTTAACCCCTAAAACACAAAAGGAAAAACAACCCAGAAGAACCTCTGGGGTGAAGGAGATAAGATAAAACAGAGGAGCAAAGCCAACCTGAGAAAGAGTTGATGGAATAGTGGAGAAAAGTGTTCTGGATACAGAATACACACTATATACCTGCAGATATATAAGAACATCCTTGCATATGAAAAGTGCAGTAGTGCAGCAGAGAAAATAACAGCACTCTAAGAAAATTATCCACATGGTGGTGAAAGTCATGCGTGTGACCTCAAATCCCACGCGAGAAAGTTGCATCACAAATAACAGAGTGGTGTCAAATAATTATAAAGGAAACTCACATTGTTCATGTACTCGCTCAACAAGTCTTGAAGGGCCTGTCGAACCGCATTGCACTCAGCCACGATGCGTTCGCGGCGGTCATCCCGTGTGCACGAAGAGTCAGCCATTAGTGCGGCACCACTGATGATGCTCTCCAAGCGTTCCTCCAAAGAGGGCCTGAAACGAGCCTCGCTGAATGTAAGTGGATCCAGTATGATCTTGTTCTGTAGGACAAAAAGATGAGAAGAGGGTCAGGACAGTAATATGGGCAGAGCGGGCCGAAAGCCAGATCACTGCAGGACCGAGCTGCAAACAAATGGATAAGTTGTAACTTTATTTTATCTTTACTGACTTTATAACAGATGGGTCAAGTGTTTTGTGAGAGTAATGCAGCAGTAAAAGACGGCAGCAGTATTTGCCTACAAGGATCAATCTGTCAAAACGGATCAACAACCGTTATCTGTTAACCACAATCATAAGATGCAAGTGGTCAGCTCACCAGTCAGTGAACTTGTGTTATGTTTAAACACTTGAAAGAAACAATTTAATTTTAATAAAAACTTGATTCCTATTATAGGGATTATGTAAAAAAAAGAAAACAATGAAACTTTTGTTCTTTTCCAGAAAGTAATACCTTTATTCAAGATACTAAATCTGAATCAAAATTTAAATGATCTTCCTTCCATTCAAAGGGAATGCTGAGACTATTGTTTGAATCTACCCATGTGTAAATTGTCCCGTCACATGTACATGTGCAGTCTGACATGTCTGATATCTGCACATGAGACAGACATGCTGGTTCTGTCAGGACTGAAGCTTTACTGCATCCAGACTGAGTTTTATAACCACTGAGTTACACAGAAACCAAGACAACCGTCACTTCATCAAACTGTTTTAAAAACTGACACTTTAACATGCTGAAAGGGATTTCAGAGTAACAAGCAGCGGTCTCCCTCGACACGTCTACAACATGTTTGTACATTTACAGCTCTGGTTTTGAGGCACTGGCAAAAGACTCAAATATTTGTAAATATATTTTTTGAAACTGTAAATCTGGATGAGGATGAATCACTCAGACCATGATAAACTAAGATGAGTAAGAGACAAATCCAGAGGTTTTTAAAGAAAGTCACAAAAGTCTCGGGATATAAAACTTTATGTTTACAGCTGGTTAAACATAAAGAAAATAGAAAGGGGTAATTATATAAATCCTCAAATTTTTTAAAACAGCATTATGGAGGCCAAACATAATATTCTGAAATTGAATAAAGCAACAATAAAATCATAATAAAAAAATAATTGTACTTTTTGGAGTGTTTTCTTACAATTGTAACAAGAGTTGGTGGCTCTTCTGCTTTTTTTTGCATGGGAGTTCTTCAGGGGTGTATTAGACTCAAAATGGGCCCCAATATACCTGAGAGCATGTGACTGACCCATAAATGCTCCGAGCATCGACAAAACTATCTACTGAGTTTGTGGTGGTTCACCTCATGGTGGCAGCAGCTCAGGGTCCTGGGTGGAGCAAAGAGTGGCAACAAAGAGTCACTATACAGATGTTAGCCCCCACCCCACCCCTCCTCAGTGATATAACAATAAAGGGTTAGAATGCATTGGCAAATGGACAAAGCAGAGAAACACCGTGCGTTTTTACACTGTTTCCACATGTACTGTTTTACATGTGACACACAACATGTAACTCTAACAAGCATGCGTTTATGAAAGGAAATACATAGTGCTGAAAATGTATAGAATTCATGCTTAGCTCTGCTTTTAACATGACTATCCAATGGCAGCGATGATATCCCCTATAAGCCATCAAATACAGCGTATGAGTTTACCTGTTGCTTTGTGGTACTTTAAATGGCTCTTTATTATTGTTGGAGCAATTAAAAATGATGCACACCGTTAATAATAAAACATGAATTATTTTGATGTCTTTAAATCTTTCTGAAACTGTTAGTGCTTTAGTTATTTCACCCAACTGGATTCTCACTCTCTTTATGTTGCTTTTGTTTGCAGACCACACACTCAGGACTCTCTCTGCATAATGAGTCACTGGAATGAAGGGATGGATTTTAATAAAGAAAACCTCCAGTCTCAGACTGTCTAACCCAACTGTCCACAGCAGCCACGTCAACCAGTGTGCTGCTGTTAGGAGAATGTGCTAAAACTGCTTCACTGCAAAACAGCACAAACTGTTTAAAATTTGTGAAAAATATTACTTAGCCTAAATTCCTCCTTATGTTACTGTCAGGGCTTTTTTGTTGGGAAATAGTGCTATTGCATCGTGAAACTAACTTAAAAAGTAGTAGAAAAACCACTCATGACTTGGTTTGAGAGAGTTGAGACAGTGTTTTGGTGGGATCTTTTAGGTAACTTCCTGTGGACATGTGGTGATGAAAGGACATGATGCTGCATTGCAGGAAAATGTAAAGACAAAACCTATTTAGTGTGGAGTCTGTGTGTAGCAGCAGCATGAAGGAAGTTCTGATAGAAAATGTAGGTCAAGGAGAGCAGAGCAGGATACTCATCCAGAGTGAATGGGTTCAGAATAACATACCTTTTCTATTAAAGTGACCGGGTAAAGCAGGAAATAAGTGGTTGTGTATTATGAAAATCTAATTCTTATGGGAAGGATGGAGAGAAAAAGGTTAAGATATAATAAAGATATAATGAAAAAGTACATACTACATGTCTATAGATGGTGTGTGTTAAAGAATTATAAAATAAAAATGTGTATTCTGGATTTCTTATACTTTTTTTTCCATGTCTCATGCTGTCTTTTGTTTTTCTACAGCTATACAGCTACAGTATTACACTACAGGGAGACAAATAACTTTTTATTACACAGTCTTCACTGAATACAAAGACATAAATACATCTGAGTTGTTGTCCAAAGGCAGGTGTTGAAGAAGAACTAGGGTAAACATACTGACACACATACACTAATACATACCCAGATCAGATGATGTTAGAAATCAGACTCTTAAAGGAGCTTGAAAAACACAGAAATACGTTTAACACTCTGTAGATCTTAATGTGGAAAAAAGGCAATGAAGAGAGGTACATGAGGGGAAACTGAGAACATTCCTGGAGATTTAAATTATTATTCCACACTAGGTGTTGGATTGCAATTATCATTCTGAGGTGGAAATAAACTCAGTAAAAAGAGAAGAAATGCTCGGCTAACAAAGGCTGGGAGGATTTCAAGGTAATTGAAAATAGAGGAAATCATCCTCTAGGAAGTTCACAAACAGAAATGACTGAGGCAGTTTGTTAAATAGGTTTCACTATTAAACTCTTTATCCTTTGAGTTCTTTCTAAGTTTCGTGATGCTGTTAGTCTTTCCTTCAGATGACAATTTACTACATATTTATGAAAAATGTGTGCAAATGCACAAATATTAAAAGCAACACAACACAAGTAACCTGAAGGTATCCTTCTACATAGTAAAACACCTCAGTGACTTTTACCTTTAGTTAGATTACAGCTTCTGTTCATGAGGTTTACTCACTTACCTACAGTTATATTCTGTTTATCTCCATCATGGATTTAAGGGTTTGTATTTGATCATTTTAACCATCTGCATCTTGGAGTTTATTACAGAGGCCTGATGGAGCCTTTAAGCATTTTCTTGTAGAAAGAAGTAAATTATCTTAGCTCTATTTAGACTGTGTTAAGCAGTTTATTCTCTTTGACTGATTTCATTGAAATAAAACACAGTTTCTTTTATTTTCTTGACAAAGATTCCACATATCATTTATAGAGTTTGACCAGGATCATGCAGGAATGTTCAGCCGGTCTGTGGAAGCCTGAAATCTAGTGCAAGTACACGATTTGATAATGACAGCACATTGAGACCAGAAGCAACCTCATGTCTGGCCAACAGAAAGTGAGGTTATTACTTTGACCCCACTTTGAGGCATGGACCAGTGAAACAGGGCACACGTCATATCAGCCTATGTCAAATATGCCTCGGAGGATGAAACGATACTTGATGACATCTACTTTGTCTGCAAGAAAAGTTCAACATAGTTTGAATGTACTGTTGGATTTGCTTTTATGAGGCCCCATTTCAGGGTTCAAGAGCTCTTTGGTTTTGACTAATACCATGTCTGACAAAGTTTTATTTTTCCCACAATGCCCCAGAGGGGGCCTCAGTCATCTGATTGATTAATCTACCAATGGCGCATGACTTAGGGTTAGGTATTAACCTTCTGTTATACAGCAGTGAATAAAACAGATCTGTGTGGGAGTCGCCACCATTCATTACTGGACACATCTGAATACTCCAATGATCAACTAGAAACAGAAAAACAGAAATATTCAGTGAACAGATTATAAATTTGTTTAATCAAAGGCATTTGCAATAAACAACGTCCACAAAGAAGTTTGCGAATTATTTTCTTTATGGTATGAAATGTCCCAAAACATACAGGAAACTAATTCAATTGGCAAACAGGGCAAAAATATTTGAAGGGCTTCAAAAGATATTGATTTCATTAGTTTATTTTTGTTAGTTTTCATCTTAAAACGTGTCAATTTCTTTTTTAAATAGTCAATAAAAACTGAAAGTTAAATTGTCTTGATAGAATTTGTCTTTTTCTCACCAGCACCTGCTAGAAAGACTCTGCTACCACTTCAGTGAGGTGAAAGTAACTCCCTCAGTTTGTCTGAAATTCTGTTTTTACTAAGTTTCCTTAAGACTAAATGCAGGATTGTATAGCTGAGCAGGGAAAAAGATGAAAAACAAGTTTCTTGTGCGCCTTTTGAAAAAGAAAACCAAGCTACAAATGTAGACACCAGGAGTCTGTTAGATTAGCACATAATCCTAAAGAAAATATCAGGCTCTTTTTCTAGTCCTTGTGGGACTATAGAAGTGATTATACAATGTAATTTCTGCAGCTACTTTACATTAAACCAAACTGTGAAACAAAACAAAACAAAAGGTGTGATTGGCTGATGCCCCTCCAAAATGGTTGCTGTGCAAATCAACATGCATTTCTATAGACCTCCCAAGGAAAGAAAAATGTTCCAGCTGGATCAGAATAAATATATCGTGTGGAATTCTAAAGTAGCATAAGCAGAAAAAAATAAATAACATATAAAAATAAATATTTATTTATAGATAAATAAATATAATACTACATCAAAATTGCTTCATTCAAATTAAACCAACTGTCCTGAAAACGATACAGAGGAATCCCAGTTAAATGGAGCCTGGATCTCCTCGTGTACACAAGCTAATCTGAATGACTGTAAACAAAAACAAATGCGGTTAAAACTGTCAACGGGGGCACTGAGTAAAACTACTCACATACTTTCTCCATATGTCTCAGATTATATATATCTACATACAGTATGTCTGAGTCATTCTGAATGATTTAAAAACAACTTCACTTGTTAATTTAGTTGTGGAAGTTGAAAGTACATCGAAGTCCCGGTGGTCAGTACCTTTAGATTAATTACTGAATGTGCATCATGCAGGTTTAATCACGTCAGGTTCGATTGTGACCTCTAACACCTACAGTGAAAAATCATGGCTCCGCATATAATCAACTTCACTGAGAAAAGGAAATAACTTTCAGCATGATCAATGTTCGACAAATGTTGTTCACTGTTGGCAACTCATTTGAATATCCTAAAAATTAGATTCAAACGCATGTTTTTGGAAGGTTTTCATCATTTTGGGGCGGGGGGACTCAGGATTGCAGCTGTTGTAATATGACATATGAGTCAGTGCAATTGTAATTTGTTGCCTTGGGTCTGCGCTACTTGATATGTCATTGGATTCTTCCTTTTTCATGCGCTGCCTTGATGCATTTGCTCTGAAATTGAAACAGTGCTAGAAGACACGATGATGCATAAATTCATCACAGTTACAGTCGGTGAGTAATTTCTTTTTTCCTCTCAACCTTTTCTTGACACAGACATAATTATTGTGAAAATAAACTTTACAATTTGAAGGCTGAATGTGAAAGGAAGTAAAAAATACCCTCTGGTCCAAACTAGGTAAGTTCAGATGAAGGAACACACATATCTACATACACGCGCACACATTAATGTCTGCATCAAACCTTTGTTACCATGACAACCTCTAAAACTCTGCCTCATAAATAGTAACAATAGCTTTCTGTCATGTCTTTTTTAGATCTAAGTTAGCAGTTCACGCTGACATGTTTGGAGTAAATGTTCCAGCTTCATGATGAGCAGAGCAGAAAGTTCCCAAAAGGTACAAATCAACCTGAACTCAGTGAAGCTCATGATACTCAGCAAAACAGGGATTTTCTATTCAGAACTGTGTTTGGTTACGAGTGTCCTGTAATGTTTATAACTGTAGCAGAAGCACAGAATCATAAATCATACGGTAAAGTCAACAAGAATATTTCCTCTACCTGTGTAACAGGAGTTGGAGTCATGCCAAGTTTCTCTGGCAGCAGACAGCAGCAGTCCAAATTTTCACAGACCTTCATACAGTATGCAACTATTTATGCTCTGAGCTGTAACAGCTTGAGAGTTAATTATCCAATTAAAACTGAGTCCCTAAAAAGAAGGTTTATGGTATAAAAAGTCTGTGGAGGTATTAAATCTCAGACTTCATAATGTAACACTCATAAAAAAAACTCTGCAATAAACAAGTTTTCATGTTAAAATGGAAAGTAAATGTCAGCTGTGTCAGTATTTCATTTCTGAACAATTTTTCATCTAGAAGTTTAAATGTATTTAAAGATTCTTATTTTTGATCTAATAAACAAATAACATCTTAGGAGTTTAATGACGTTATCACCCGCTATAGAAAGGCTAAAAATACAGCCAATAAGGTTTTTACCTGTCTGTCTGTGTTCATTTGTCTGTATTGATTAGAAAATATTTTATAAACTGCGGGAAGGATTTTAATGAATGTTTCAGAAGATATAAACATCTATAACTGAGTCAGCCCAGTTAAACATGGCTGCCACAGCCAGCTGACCTTAAAAAATACAAAAACAGCTATGACTCAATCAGTTTTACAGACATTTAAATCAAACTCATGCTTGTAAAATGTTGACCTAATACAATTTGATCAAAAAGACCATGAAAACTGTTTTTAATTTTTTTTATATAAACATTTTTTAATCTTTAAACATCTGTTTGTATCTTTTAAGAGACAAATGTAATAAGATTCTACTTTCTGCTGGTAATGATTATGCATTATTTATTTGGGTTCTCCATTTTTTTGTTTTTTGCCCCCCGTAGTGAATTTCTTAACCCTTTAACCATCTGAGTTTTCTCAGCAAACTGACCTTCACTGTTTCAGCTGTTTCATTTCTTACTCTAATATTCAATGTGTGCACGTAAATGTGTTAAAATCAAAGATCGTTATTACTATCAAGTAGTGGCAATTAAAAATACCAGTGATACATTTAAAAGCCTGTTTATTTTTATTCAGAGGTTGAAGCTGGTGCAGTTCTGCTACTTTGTTGGTTAAAATGTTAACAGTTAAATTTTGTTACAAAAACTACCACATAATGCCATCTTCAACAACAATTTAAGTTTTATGAGAGAGAGAAAAACTTTAATGTCATTGTTTACATCAAACAAACTCCAAAAAGCACAATGACAACAGTGTATCTATCAGTCTGCTGATATCTGTGGCAGTAACTGAGAACCAGCTTCATCCACAGCTTTAGTTTTCCATTCCATCTTTTCCAGTCAGAAATCTCATAAAAAGCTATTTCTAAATATCTGTGACAGTGGCCTTCACAGTTTAACTGGGCTGGAGATGACAAGGGAAAGTACAGATAGTTCCATATCTGCAAGCTACCGCCTGCCTCCACTGAAAGAGTAGCCTGAACAAAATAAAAACCCCACGTGCGTGCGCGAGCGCGTGTGTGTGTAATATTTTCTGTTATCTCATTATCATGTGTGGCACAGCTTCTCTGGAGAAGCTTCTAACCAGCTGCCAGAGCCCATCCAGGTGCTTTTCATGTGTAAACATCACAAGAAACAAAGTTAACTTCATTTACAGGTATATTTAGATGAAGACCATTATATCGTACAGAAGAACCTTTCTGGCTTCATGCATATAACTTCCCTCTGAGTTAGAGGGATTGTGTGTGTAGACGAACCTTCCAGCTGTGACTGTCGGCAAAACAACTGTAAGTACAGGAGAGTTTAGACTGACACAAAGCAGGAAGTAGGTGAAACTCTGGTTTGTGTATTGAGTTGATGAGTTTTTAAATTCCTTACTGCTGTTGATTTAACTACTACACCTGCCTCTGATATCCTGTGGTACTCACTGATACAGAGAGAGGTAATAGAGAATGAGGTTCATGTGAGGATAACTCTAAACTCAATAAGAACTTCAGAGATTCAGTTGTTTTGCAATCACAACATCTCCTGTAACAAAGGATTGTAGAAAAACATCCCATCATGGCTCACCTACTAATCCTGTCTATTAACTAAAGTTTACATAGAGCATAACAATAAAACAAAGATAATTAGATATTACAGGGATTAATATATGCAATTAGTATTTAAATTAATGTTTCTTTGACTTTATGTGCTCACTGAGGGATTGTTGTATACACATTTTTAATTGCTTGAACTTGAACAGAAAATCTACGATTTTTGTCTTAATGACACTTTAAGATGATTTAAACTCTTAAGGTGTCTAAAGTATCTGACAAATTATATTAAAAGAAAATAGAGGAAACTTTCATCACTCCATGAATGAAGAATTTCAATGTTACAGAGCTCTTATAAGAAAAGGAACATAGAAGAAGAACATGTCAGTTGTCTATATGAATAAAGATAACATTGTAAACGGTTAAAGAGAAGCTTTAAACCTTAAACAATACAGCAGACATCATATCTGTGTGCACCTGAAGGGATCTCCATGACACTTTATAGCTCTCAGTGTGCAGTTAAACAGCAGCAACACCATATATTTGTATTTGTAGAGAATGAAGCAGGAAGATTTATTTATTTCTGAGTTGTATTTGGTCTTTGACTGTGAGTCATCCTGTTTCTGAGGTCTTAGTGGTCTGTGGCTTGTGTATTATGAATATAAACCTGCACATGGGTAATAGAAATTTGGCAATCGCTGTTGTAACAGTTGGGTGTCACTTAAATGATGCTTGTTGAACAGATTGCTTTCATAGGTCAACTGGAACAAAGATGGTCTGGCCTTCTGTTAGATTTGGGAGTAAACTTCAGCACAAGTGTAAAGTATTTTATATAGATTTATCTTATTTAACTATTAAACATCCACTCAATTAAATGTGCCTAAAATGTGAAGAATTCAAGTCAATGCAGCAGGTTTCATTTAATCAATCTAACATGGACCTAAATCTAAGTCTGGAAGATTCTTCAAACATTTATTCACTTCAAAAACTGCAGCAGATGTGTCTAATGTCAACGAGTGCATTTTGTATCTTAAAAAGTAAGATGGCTTTGTCTTACAGCACATCTTTAGCGTCTGTGTGAGTCGTCTTTACAGATGCTTGTGCGTCACAAGCACATGAGAGCACAGAAACTTTGCAGAGCATGAAAGACACTCTTTCGCTGTTAAGCTTGAAGCACTCCTGTAGTTACATAACTTGGAAAGAGGTGCAACATTTGCTTTATCTGTCACAACGATTCTGAAACTGTAGTTTGGAAAGATCCGACCAACAACAGGAGTTAAACTCTATGCAGCACATGCTGGTGGTGTTTAGGAAAACAGCTCTAATTACAGTCAAAATGTTTCAAATTTAAATTAAAAAAAAAAAAACTATAATGATATGGATAAATGATCAAGGTTGGCCAACATTAACTACGACAATTGTTCACAGCAGCAGCGCTGCAAGTCTGGTACGATCCAGAGTCACAGCGATCATACACGTATCAATACCAGATAATAATTAGAACAAACCCATTCTACTTGACAATGAGATTAAACTGTGTGAAGTGATGAAAATTGACAGCTGCGTGTGACACACTGACAAACAGGAGAAACACAAAGATAATGCAACAATTTGAGCTTATTGACACAGTAATGTTGAGGAATCCAAGCTAAAGCCTTATGCTAGCACGCCCTGCGGCGGCCTGGCAGACTTCTCCCTGTGGGATGCTTCACCTGTGGGCTGGCAGTGAGAAGAGGAACACTAATGAGAGCAAGTCCCGTCCTGTGATTCTCATCAGTTTACATGTTTTACACTGAAACTGAAGATCTTCTTTACATTTCACTAATCTGACTCCTAAATTTGTCATCAACAGCATATTGTGTTTAACAAACCAAATTACAACACTAAGACACATTAGTGTTTGGATGTCAAAGTCTTCAGTCTGGGAGAATGTGCAAGTTTTTATAGATTATTGGTTGGAAAACCATCACAGAATTTAAACCTTTAATATGATGCTGAAATTAAGGGATGATGAAAACACAAAAGTTCTTTTATTAATCACTGCGCATCAGATTTATTCAACCCTCAACACATAATGCTAATGTTTTTAAACACCTATTAGTATGTAAATGGGTTTTCTTGGAAAATGACCTGATGGAGGCAGGTACAAAAGCATCACAACAAAACCAAATAGCAAAGTTTAAAAAGCATTATTGCAATCTGGTCTTTCCCAAAAACAATGTTGAAAAATTTAGGTCCAGAGCTGTTAGATGGAGTAATGACATTTTAAAAGGAACAGCTTGGACTCTTGGAGAGGCGTGTAAATGTCTGTGTTATAGTCGGGGTCAGGTGCAGCCGTAGAACGCAGTGATCGCCAAATGCTATCCAGATTTCCTTTTCTTTTTTTAAATACCAGGCCATTTTAGATTGTGCCTTTCTCTCAGTAAGTAAACAGCCTGAAATAACTGAGTGTTCTACTAAGACAATGATTCTAAGTGTTCATAATGCTTCATGCTATTATCTCAAAAACAAATAACACTAACACAAATTAAAACAACATTTTAAAACATTAAAAAGTTTGGTATAAAGGAAGTACAATTTTACCAGAATCAACTAGAAGTCATAAAGATCAGATAGTTACTACTGAATAATGATTTCTGAATACAGTCTCTTATTGGCCTGAGGAGAAACATTTCACTCATGAACATGACCAATCAACTAACTGCATTAATAATAAAAGTTATTAAAACTCTCTTTACACTATACAAGTCTTTTTATCTCCTTGTTATAGACAGGATGTTTAGTAGGATGAAACTGTAAAGGTTGGAAGAATAATACTTCAGGTGAGTGATTCAAACCCTCACAAAAGAATCAGACCACTATGCTTTCAGGCAGCCATAAATATACATCTTCCTCACAACTGAAAACTGTGCAGATGCATGAAAACTTGTCTCTATTTGCATATGAATACACAACTCTTTCCATTTTCTGCTTTTTCAAATCCTGTCTAGCACAACAATAACCCTAAACCTCCCTCGCTGCCATCTCTTCAATAGAAATCATTCTGCCAGATGTTGCCTACATGTATATCCCAATGACGTGGAATCTTTCATTATTCTCTTTTTTCTCTCTAAAACCAGCTGTCCTCACATCAGCTACATATACAATAGCTTCTGGAAACAAATACAAATCTTCTTTCATATGTGGAAAAAAAAAATAACATTGAGAGAAAGTTTTTTTCTGGTGTGTACACAGGAAAAAAAAAACTTTAAAAGTTTCCAGGGTCAATTTGAGAGACTCAGAGAGAGGATGCTGGAAAAGTGCTAGAAAATTAGATTTTGTAAAAGTGGATTCATTTTGGTGAAGATGGCAGGCTCTAAAACTCAAATAAATAGTGTTAGTCTCATTCAGTCCTGGCTGTATGATATCACTGATTAAAAAGGTTCACTTGGATGCTATTAGACTTAAAATTATAAAGCAACAAATACCCAGTGACAGACAGCCAAGCACACGCTGGTGGTAATACTCTTAGTTTTTAAAAGCTACAATAAGAGTTGCAGAGTTTCTGAAGAATTCATTTTTATTATTTATTTTCAGTTGATCTTATTTTCCATTTACTTTTTCTATTTGTTTGATAAAGCTGTTTAAACATCTGCTTCTTCTACAGCACAGAGATAGATGGACCTCAGACTGTGTTTCATTGAGTGTTGAAGGATTTAAAATCTGTTGCTAATGTCCAGCAAAAAAACTTCTAGCAAAAGTTTAACTATTTACAATTTTTTACATCAATTTTACAAATGATTGAAAGGGTTTTCTGTTATAATTATCTGAGTATATGGAGTGATTAACACCTTTAATTTAATGCACATCTGGCTAGTGTAGTTAAAAACCCTAAATGAACACAAACTGGTTTGAATTTAGGAAACAATGTTTCACATTTATTATAAAAACGTGTGGAAGCCGCTTGTTTAAATCGGCATACAACCTCCTCCACCTGACAGAGAAGACTGATTTGTTACTGTACACACAGTTAGTAGGAAGAGAAATGCTTTGGGACCGGGATACAGCTGGAAACAGCTGTAGTATGAAGCATGTACTCACACAGTCGATGAAACTTAGAACAGATAGTGTTAAATTTTGTGCTTTCAAGGGTTTTCTATGTTTAAAGAGGCCATTCCATTAAAAATTGTTTTTCTGAGGTTTCTGTTGAATATTTTAGCTCCACAGGTGTTCTTACCTTCATAGTGGGTGTGAAAACAGGTCAACAACTTCTCTTTCAGTTTTTATCTCTCAAACTACGCAGGTGGCGATAAAACCCGATTTCTCCCGAGTCCGAACGGCCTGTATCTGTTTCGGCTAGTTTGTTAGCCAATCAAACAATGAATATGAACGAGCTGCTGATGAAGCAGCCGAAGCAGCCTGATGGAAGGAGCCGGAACCATCTGAATTTTAATGCAGACAGATTAAAATGTCTGTTAATAAGTGTTTCCTGAAGTTTTTTAGATATAAATGTTTCGTATTACTGGTTAATACTTAAGAAATAAACACAAAGTCCTGCAATGTGTATGAAATGGCCTCTTTAAGCGACCTTACAGTGTTTTACACACTCATCATGAGCATGAATGTCTTATAATTTGTTAAGAATGGAATATTTATACAACATGTTTATGAAATTATTTTTTAAAACAGGAATTAGGTTTTGAATTTTGAATTTACTGAAGATTTCCTACCTTCCTGACAGACTCAGCAATATGCAGAAATCCATTTAAATCATTAAAGTGGTAGAGAAAGTTTGAATTGTCTCATACTTTACATTTCTGTACATAATTTCCTACTTGAGAATTAATGAAGTACAATAGGTAATACTGACAGGCTTGTATGAAACATTTTAAATCTCGACGTCTTGGTTCCTGCTTAAACAAAGATCTAAGGAGCAACAGCTGTGCCGTTAGTTTAGATAATACATGAGGGAGAACATTAATGCACTTGTAGAATAAAGTTTGCCAAAATATTTTCTCTTTGGTCTGATTTAGTCAGAAGTAACAATGCAGTATAAAACAAGCAGAATGAACCACGACGACAAACGAGCAAATTGGGGCTTAGTAATGATGGCTGATCCAAAAACATTACGAAACACAAAGCAAAAGTAGTAGCAAATTTGCAAACAGTTTCCACATCACTCAGCATGAAACACTTTAAATCAGTGAAACTACACACTGTTTTCAAACAGGTGCAGGTTGATTGAAGATTAACGAATATGCGCTTCATGCTCAGTTTTGAGTCTGTTTTTCACATGATTGGCCAAAAGAGAATATGAGACTCGTTATTTACATGTGTGTGTGGAGCTAGCGGAGATCCAAACAGGCAGCCAGTGGGCTTGGCAAACAAGAAAGAATCAATTTCAAAGCTTTCATAAGCGACTGCAGCAGCGTTTGCTAGGCAGGGTTCAGAAGAGTCCAAAAACCTTCAGCCAAGAAACATTTGCTATTGGATGCTATGGAGCTTGAAAAACAAGGAAGCAGCTGCATACAGTGGCATATACACACAGTGCAGATGCTTTGGTAGACACCATTACAAGATGTGAAAGACTTGAAAAGAGATCAAGGCAAAAGATGTGGAACTAACAAGATGAAGGCATGCTTTCAGTAATGTGCCAGCAGAAGAGAGGAAAACGAGAGGGGATGCTTTCTATGACTTTGTAGAAAATTATCAATCAAGGAGCATTTCGTTTTAATGTTCAAGTTGAAAAGAAAATTCCCCACGAAGCACATGGAAAACATGAAATGAGAAATTCTGCATAATATCTTGTTAACAGGAGCATCCTACTGTAATAAAGAACTCCTCTACAAGCAGATCAATCAATCTGCCTTTCTGTTTATACATCCTAAACAAGTAACCTAAACTTTTAAAACTTCTTGGTATTAAATAAAGGAAAAAATACTATTTACTTTTGGCCCTGAGTTTAAATCTGGGATTGCTGAGCTGGGGATGATGGCTGTATGTGGATGTACTTACTGCCACAAAACTCCCCATTACCCTTAAATGACAGCCAAAATGGCCTGTCAACAAAAGCTAGATTAATTCAAGCAACTATATCAGAGATAAGAGGCATCTCTTCCACTCTAGAACCCACAGGGGAAAATTTGATATTTTCTGAGTGCTTCAAACAAGCAGGCTTGGCTATTGGTTGGTTCCCCTCGCCTATGGAAATTCTAGGCAGGCTGCTTCGCTATTATTTTAACTGCCAAACATTGAAGTAGAAATGAAAAAAAAAAAGGTGTATCAGGGGAAAAATAATATTCACGTAGAACGGTGTACACAACCCATGGCGTGTTACTCAAAATACTTTCTTTGGGTGCTTTAACTTCAGCTACCTCCTGCAGTTACACTGAAAAACAGGCATGTTTTTTACTAGCTTGTACTATAAAGTAGCCTCTATTCATCTGTCTGGACAATCTATTTATTTATCCAGCAAATAGTTTTCTCTGTTTCAACACATTTTAAGAATCGTGTTACTACATTAATCTTTCCTTATTGGTATATCGATTCTCTAAAAGTTTATAGCAGGATTTGTCTATCAGATTAAAGAAACAAAGCTGTTTACCATTTTATTTAAGATGAAGACTAAATGTATCTGAGAATTAGAAAGACTCTGGATTCAAATGACACACGTGAATTTTTCATTCAGAAAATGATCAGTCCTGCATGTTTGACTTTTTCTGTTGTGGAGGAGTATTCCAACATATGGTCGCTGTAAACTGTTTGGTTAAAAGATAAAAGGACAGTCACATTGATTGTGAGCAGAAATAACTTCCACCAGCCCATCGTCCTTGTTTGTGCATTTATCTGTATGGCATGAGACATTTCTCACTGCAACAAAGTGCATCATCAGTCTTAACCTTTGCCTGTTTAGGTTGCAACACAAACTCTGTGTGTTATAAAGCACATGAGCCACTGTGGCCACTCATCGAAGAGCCTGAACACAGCTGAGTGAACACGTCGGCATTTCAGCCTCTTACAGAAAAGACCTTGACTCCAAGGCAAGATAGTAAAATACTTTTTTTTTTTTTAAAAAGTAAGTAATTTGCTGCACCCACTGAAAAAATCAAGTCCCGAGACCGAGAGAGACTCGATGATTCAGTGAGGTATTTCATATTTGGTGGCTGCTGCTGTTTGATTTAGAGTGGCTGCCCATATACAAGAAGAGTACAATCCAATCAGCCAATCACAGGTCATCCCAGGCCTACTTACTGAGACGGTATGTCAAGAAGAAAAGTGAGAGGTTTGGCAATAAGAATTGAGACAAAGGCTGAAACTAAAGAAATGGACCGTGTTAGAATAAAGATTGAAGTCTTTAGTATCCAGGAAGTGTTTTCTTTGTGTTGGGTGCATAATTAAGACGTGATTTCAAATGCCTTGACACATCATCAATTTATCCAAATTAGCAGCACATCTATAAGTGAGAAGAAGAGCCAAGAAATTCCTGGAAGCTAAGCTGCAACCCAAGATTAATAGAAAGAGTAACTACTAGACCAACATGGACCTCAGAGTGGACACCTTTTCCACTTGTCTTGTCCTCCTTCCACAGTTCCCTCATGTCCGACCGCCATCAAGACAGGAGTGTCAGTTGCTAATTACTGTACAGCAACAAACAAACCAATACTTCCTTGTTTTCCCTCGTCATGTCCCATTACTTCAGTGTAGTTTCACCAATTCATATTCTCCTGACAGGTGCATCTGTCCATGGAGAACGAGACGGTGTTACAATCAGCAGGCAGAGGATGTTGTAATTAAGAGGTGTACCTCTGGGCTAGCACGTGGCTCAGCCAAGGTGAAAATGACAGTGGGGGTGGAGTTTTATTGAACTTAACAGGGTCTCTGTCGATAGCAGTAGGCACTGAATTCAATGCTCGCAATTAGAATTCATGCCTGTGCAGAACCTCTTTATGATTGTGTATCTGCACATGCTACATCTGACCTTTCCCTTCAAAGTGTCACTATCTGTAGGGATCAAGATACGCTCTAGAACACCCACAAGTTCAAATTTGGAGAAGGAGATTAAAAAAAGTGGTCGTGAGAGGGAGGAAACTGAAGAGAAAGTGGGAGGAAAAATAGGAGTTTAAAATAAGACGGCATGGATGGGACTGCACAGATTGATATAGCAATTACCAAGAAAGCTATTCTTCAGTTCTGAATCCATCTGCATACATTAAGACCAGGTTGTTTCCCGGTCGACTTCTGAAGCAGAAATGTATCTCATATACAAACGCAACACGTCATCACAGTGCAGTCACTGGATCTATAACTATCCAAACTTTATCTCCTGTATGTGCTGCTCAAACTGCCAGACAAAATCATTAATTGCACAACAGCATGACGTGTAAATTATTACAATAAACAGAAACATAATCACTAGTCTGAGATCTCAATTTAAGAAGTATCTAAATCTCTTATCCATCAAACATGCATGTGTCCAACAGCCTGTCCCAACACGTGCACATTGTCGTGGACACTTTCTCTGAGCTAGCAAGAAAATCTGGTTACAGTTAGCCCTTAATTTAAACAGACTGAAGCCAGCATGCTTGAACAGTGAGACAACAGGCACTGCAATATACGGCATGGAGTTTAGCATAAAAACACAATGCTACTAACAAATGGGTTCTGAGCATATGGACATCCAAACATCTGTTGTTTCACACACATCATACAATGAGAACAAAAGGATGGGGGGGGGGTGATCAGCCTATGGAATACAATTGAAGCTGCATTGTGGAGGCCGTGCAGATGGAAATCTAAACTTTGGATTCATGTCACAGGTCCAAAGTCGTGCTTTATGAGAGGTGAGTGAATGAAACATGTTTTTGTTTGATGGTGTGTGTGTGTGTGTGTGTGTGTGTGTGTGTGTGTGTGTGTGTGTGTGTGTGTGTGTGTGTGTGTGTTTGTATTTCTGACCTCCTGAGGACCAGTTTCCTGACTTTTACTATCTTTCTGGGGTCCGAGGGTTCTTGTAGGGACCGAAGTCTGGTCCCCATGAGGGGGACTCCCCTTTTTAGGGTTAGGGGTTAGGTTTATAGGTATGGTGTGAATAGAGTTTTAGTTAGTCTTAGGGTTAGTTATAGATCAGTAATGGTTAAGGTTAGGAAAAGGGTTTGGGTTAGGTATAAATCTAGTTACTAAAATCAATGGAAGTCAATGGACGGTCCCCATAAGGATAACAAAACACACTTGTGTGTGTGTGTGTGTACCCAGTACAAACACTGAGACTAAAGTTGGATTCATGCTTACGCAAAGACAAATGTGCTCCCACACGGCGGTGTATGGCCAGTTTCTGTTCATACTACTCCGACCCTATTGCAAAGAAATTCTCCACCAGGACAGGAGGAGGCGCGTTCCTTACTTAGAGGTCTCCTGATGCTTTTATGTGTGGTTCCAACCATGAGAGGAACAAATAAAAAGCAGGGACTTTAAGGCCACCGACATCGCCCCTGCTGCCCTTCAGACCTCTTTTAATGTGGACAAATGTGTCTTCAATACGATCAACACTCGCACTGTTTACAAAAGGGAAGCTACGTTGTGCAGGAAATGATGTTGGGTTGTTTGGCTGATCAATCACAGACGTGCATCATCCGACGCAGCCGTCGAAACGTTAAAAAAAAAAGAGCGTGACTCCAACTGACCATCCGAGGCAGTTGGAGAGCCCATACTATGTCGTATCATGGCGGTGCATGTCTCCGAAACATTGAGCTGTGTTAGTATGAATCCAGCTTAAGAGCGGCTCACAGAGTTGTTACGTCAGGAGCTGCAGAACATTTTCATGTCACAAGAGGACTAGCGTAAAGAAGAGGAGAACGAAAGGATGGAAGGAAGGAAAGTAGGTAGTGTTACTCTCTCAAAGTGGGCACCAGGGTCAAATTGGAAGGGTTGTGGCATGTACGTTCATTTTCTATTGACTTTGACAAAGATCGGTTTAGGGATCTACATGAATCGAAACCTCTCCAAACCGGAGAAAAGCTTCAGTCTCATTAATGGTATAAAACCACACAAGGTGACGCAGACAGCGACTGAGCAGGACTGGAAATCTCTGTTTCTAAGGACTTGCAGGAAAAGAGGATAAAAATGGAAAAGATAGAGCAAGGGTGGGGAACAAGGGAGGGAAATGACAAGACCAGCATCAGACATGATGGAACACTGCCATCTGCTGGTCACTGTCTTAACATACCCTGCATTTGGAGTCTGAGAATAATGTATTTGAACAGCTGCACCTTTGTCTACCTGTTTGCACTGATCCACACAAAGCAGATGTGACACACAAAGGACAATGCACTTGTCCAAACCCGACATAATAATAGGGCAAAACTTCCAAATTCAAAGATGCAATCGTTTATCCCTCCTCAGAGGGAGACAAATTGAATTTGCCTGTTGAGGAAGACGAATGAAAGCTGAGGACGAGGCAATCATCTTGATGCAATCACAATTATGTTAAAAGACACTACCCTCCATCTATTCCCCACCATTCTTGGCTCAGCTAATCGAAGCCAACAGCAGAAGCAGCAGAGGAATAAAACCCAGGCTTTTCTATAACTCATACATTTGCTGGCAGGCCTTTCCGAGCTCAGTTACACTCCTCAAATCCCCGTAGGGTCCTGGATGTTTTGAAAAATGTCTCAGTGAGAGCTACTTACTCTGCTGCTGCTCTTACTGTTCAGTGTCGACGCCTTTGTGACACATCAGAATAAGTGTGAATGTGCAGTGATGATTAAGGCTCCAAATATAAAAGGGATATATCAAGTACTTCTCTCATTTGACTGCAGAAGGATAAAAAGGCTCAAAGTGACAGAAATGGCATGCAGATAAAAATGGATTTTTGCATATTTAAATGTGAACTGCTGGTAGCAGGTAAGTGCTGTGACTGGCCTGTGCAACTCTGTAAGTAAATGGTGCTTAAAGCAGGTTAAATCAGACAGGTGTGTCACCAGCAATGCCGATTTTTTATATTATTTACGATTAATTTGTAGTTTGTTTTGAGACCTTTGAAAATGCTTCACAGTATATCTGAGCTCCTAAAATTCAAAGTGCAACAATGTGCCTTTAACAATATCCCTGTTGGACTGTGACTCCACCTGCCCTCTGACAGAGGACTTTTATCTGAACAGGACAGAGTCCTGCCGGCACAACAAATTTAAAACGTGTCCATCATCAGATTGTCTTCTGCTGGACAAGATCTGCTGCTGAAAATACTTTTAAACTTGTTAAAGCAGAAAACTCCTACAATATATATATTATATTAATAGAAATAACTGTTTAATTTGTGCATTTAAAACTATCAGTCACATGTTTAACTGCTCAGGGGAACTAAATATACCCAAAATATTAAAGTGTGACCTAAAAACCTGTTTGTTCTTTGCAGTAAGATGAATTTAGAGATTCTTAATTAGTAAAAATCCTTAATCACATTACTTTGAAACAAGTTCTAGCAAAGAATCAATTAGTCACATGTTCTGAAAAGCAGTCTCTTCAGACCAGAGGAGCAGCATTTAAAGGTAAAAGGTGGACGAGGGTTAATGTCGGCCTTTCTGTTATATGTCAAATGCTGCTGGAATGAGGTAAAGCTGAGCTCATGCTGACCTCCACTTCTTTTCCAAATAGATTTGATTTCTAAGCTGACTTACTTACAGAAGGAGCAGCAGCAAAATGATTCTGGTGATGAAAAAAAAAGGGTCAGACAAGGTCATCTCCTTGTTTCTGTCCTATTCATACACTGCTGTTTGGACACATCTCTGTTGCCTGCTTGTAAAGTCTGATCTGACCTTCATTGGACGGTGGTCTTAGTCTGACCCTGTCCAACACTCTTCATCTATCTGCAGCTACATAAAAACTGAAATCACAATATGCTGCTCTATATTCTCTGTTTCTATAAGTAACTGAATGCTCTTGGCATGAAGTCATATGAGCTGCTCTTTTATTCAATCTAAAGAGCCATTTATTCACAGTTTGATAGAGATTAGTCCTAAGTGTGAGTCTGATATAAATCACTGCATCCTTTAATTATATATTGGAATCTCAGAGTGACTTAATGCTCAGTAATGTCAGACTTTAAGAGGCTGGAAGAAACAGTGATGACAGAGTAGGAGATGAATAAGTCAACACTAATCGTCAGAGCAGAGTGGTGAGCAGTTCAGCAGAGGGATCAGCTTGTTCATCTCTACTCGCACGGATGCATTAACGGCACCAGCACATTTATGTTACGGCATGTTTGAAGCCCCCTAAGACACAAAAAGGCCCCAACATCGAAAGCCATTCTGCCTGCGTGCCTTGACAGCATCAACTGAACTGTCACAGGCTGATCTACTAACTATAGGGAAGAAAAACTCAGACATCCAGCTGGTAGAGTACAGGACATGAGGAGAGTGTCAGCTCAGAGCCGAGGACGATGTAAAGAACAGTGTTCAACTCTGATAAGAGTCCAACAATAAGACGGCCTGCAGTCTCATGGGTAGGCGTGCATGTGTTCAATCACAACATCCAGGAGAAAAAGATGCACAGTCACGCACAAAAACTAAAAGAAACCTCACTACAGCCGAGCCTCACAGCTCCGTGTATTAGTTATTAGTATTCAGAGAAGAACTGACCACAGTCTGTGTTTCTGTGGTAAGTCAGGAATTAAATATGCACCACCTTCAGGCAAGCACAGAGGGCTTAGCAAAGGGCAATTTGTTTCATTTAAACTGCCGCTTGTCTGCCAGCCGAATGGAATCGAATTAAGTAGTTTTTTTGTGTGTGTATGGCGTTTCCATGAATTCATACTGCTTTGGTTAAAAACAGCTGATGTGATTACGTTGGGCCACGGCCTTGTGCAAAAGATCAGGGTAGCATATTTAGAAGAGTGTAAACGTAACAGGGCTCGGAGCTGTTTCTGCTTCCTCAGTCCGAGATGGTTTCTTTTGTTTTATTTTAGTCTTAGTTTCACTCTGATTGTCTGATGTTTCTCAGCAGCACCAGCACAGAGAGAGGAGAGAGACTACAGGGTGTCTGTAGTTGCAAACCTTTACCACAAGATGTCCCTCAAACAAAAGAGGCCAAATGCATTATCACCACCTTAAGCTGTTTTCAGTAAATCTTCAGTGACTTTGCTGGCGTCACAGCTGCAGTGCTCAAGTGTGTGAGAACACAGGAGCTTAAAATGGTCTTAAAGGGGGAAAACAGGTTAAAAAACAATCAGAGCACAGAATCTTTAAATGCTGAAAAAATAGTTAGATTAAAAAACAAATAAGAGATTTACAACCTGCAGCACAGGAAATATAAAACTGTTCTTTATTTCTAACTAACTTTGTCTTCTTGGCACTATTTCATCAATGTGTTCTTATGAGACAATATATTGATATTGTATGTATCAAGCCCTGAGAGTGTAGCTGGTCTGATTTATTTGAATCCAGCTTTAATCAAACAAAAAAGAAAAACAGCTGACTAAACCAAAAGCCAAGAAGTGTTTCAAAAAGCACTTTCCATATTATTGAGTATTAAAAGCCACCCATCGATTTGTAAGCGTTATTTTTAAAACAGTATGAAGTGATGACAAAGCTGCAACATCTGATGCTTCATTAGGGTTTTTATACTGACATGTTGGGCTCATTTAGCTCCCAGTAAGATTATTGCTCAGTCTGATGGAAGAATCACAGAGAACGACATCCCACACTGACTGCTGTGGTTAAATATCTCATCAGCATCTGAAATGTGTTTCTCCCCGAACCAGGAGAAACATTAAACTGAAACAGCAGCAGTGAGATGCAGCTGGTGGAATAGTAAACAGCACATGAGCTGTTTATTGTATTTATTATTGTGTACAAGTAATTCTTTTCATTAAGACATTGTATTATATAAAATGGAAGCAGATCAAACCAAAGACGTGACACTCAGTCTGGACATGGACTTTTTTATTTTGGTGCGATTAAAATAAATAAATGGTAAATGTCCAGTATTTGTATAGAACTTTCTACTCTGTCAGACAACTCAAAGCGCTTTCACACTACAAGTTTTACATTTACCCATTCACACAACCTGAGATGTAAATCGGGGGCCAACATGGGGACACTTTGACGTGTGGTGGTGGAAGCTGCGATAGATCCACCAACCTCCTGATTGGAGGATGACCACTCTAACCACTGAACCACAGCCGCTCCACTATAAATAAATTTAGATTGTAAAGAAAATCATGCAGCCGTGATGCTCACACACACACCGAATTAGAATCGCTAACTAACCAAACATGTATGATTTGGACAGGCGGGAATGTGACATCATCACACACACACAGGTTCAGAACATGTACGCTCAAGAGGAAACACCCCAGATGAGAGTTGAACCTGCAACCTTCAAGCTGTGGGGCTAAATTATTAATCAGTCCAGCATTAGATTATTGAATGGAATTAAACATATTATAATTATCAGCTAATGCTGCACACTGATGAGAAACCTCGTCAGAGCTGCTGCTGTTTCTAATAAAAACCTGAACAGATCCAGATTATTACAGATGATAATTTGGTCTAAGCATCAAACTCTTCCATTGAGTCGACTGATTAAGTAAATTAGATACGTAGCTTGAATTTGGTTGTGTGATTTAAATGTTTTGGTAAATCAGCTTCATTGCTCAACATATGTTGGCCAGTAAAAGTATTTTTTGTCAAACTGTTGTAAATGAAAATGAAATAAAAGTAGCTGCATTATTACTGAAGCCTTGAGCCTGAAACAGGTTAGTTAGCTTGTACACATGTGTACAAACTAACTAACACAAACATCTGCAGGAACAAAGAGCTGATGCATGTCTTTTGTTACAGCTTCAGCATTAGGGTTCACTGTTAGTAAACGACCACAAGATGGCAGCAGAGAATCAGTTTTTATAAATGCATGTGAAGCAGTGAGCGAGTGTTAAATGGAGTCGAACCGAGATTAAAGAGGATGAGTTAAGTTTGATTCAATGAAAAAAAGAACATTGTGTGTGTTACAGAGCGACATGAGAAATCTTCACCAACATTCTGCATGTTTCTGAATCTGAAAGTACTTGTTTAACAGTTTGTGCTAATGTGAGCTGAAACACACAGACCAAACATGTACCGCATGCAGCCTTGTGTTGAATGAGGAACAGAATATTTGTTGTCTTACGTCAAACTCATTGAGGGCAGCGGCCAGCTCTCCGATGCCAGCATGGCCATGCTTCTCTTCGGTGGGCGAGGTAGCCTGAGCGGCGCTGGAAATGCCTCCTATCGCCTCCTGGACTTGTTTAAACACGTAGTCTCGGTTGGCGCGTGTGGCTGCCACATCTGGATGACGCAGGAAGGCCTGCGAGGCTGTGTACAGCATGGTAGCATTTTTCTTTAGAGCCCCACGAGCAGCTGCCATCTCATCTCGACACTGAGGGTCTTTCAGCTCCTTAGAAGGTAAGAAACATCTCAGGTGAGTGCTGACAACCTTTCACCTTAAAGAAACTGCACAGTTTAATATAAAGAACAATATATATAAAAGGAGAAACAGTGCTTCACTAAGTACTTTAAAACATTTCTAAGAGATGCGAGAAGCTGCATCTAGAATTCAGAACGAGAAAAAAGAAAGTGACGTGGGTGGCTGATTTAATAAAATGGTTCTGATTCAAACTCATAAAGCTGAATCAGAGTCTGCAGCATCGTCGCTGTCCTCCACAACAACATGACCTTTGTGATAAAAATCTCCCACAGCAGATGCCATGTTAAAATACAATATAATACTCTGATATATTATTCAAAACAAGCCCTTACATTGATATATAACTTCATCCTTCAGTTTAAATTCTGTTTTGCTAATTAGGTCAATAATCAGTGATTATTCTCATGATGATTAATAATCTACTTCTTCTATTTGAGAATCTTTTTTCTTGTGTGACCTGATACCAATTCGCCCCACTGTAACATTTCCTGCTTTTGAACAGAGAATTTGGGCTGCACAGGAAATCATATATTAACACCACAAAACTTATTTCTAGAAATCACAGACACAAATGAAACGTTTGCCAGTTGGGCATTCAAGGTGAAACAGATTTCAGGAATAATTTGCAGGTGTTTCCAGTCACCTGCTGCCTCCGAGCTGCCACATAGTTCAGCTTCACCATCTCCTTTCCAAACTCTTTGAAGCGATTGGCCAGGTCCTGCTCATTGGTAGCATTTTTCACACCCTCGAGGGCCTCCTCCACCTGGCAGGAGCACAAATATAAATGGGAAATTCACGACAGTGAAGAAAACTAAAAGGTCATTTAGATGTATCCTGTGTGTAAATCTCAGCACATTCTGACTGTAATGCTACTATCAAAATGAGAATAAATTCCCCCCGTTACTATTGTTCACAACACCAGGACCTTTACAGTGATGGTGTTCTCAGGATCCTCTTCCAAGTCTCATTTATATGCTAATTTGTGTGGAAGTGGTCGTAAAGATCTGTTGTGTGTAAAAACATCAATCACTTGTAAAAAGATGAGATGCATGTTTTTATCTGACTCTCAGGTCACAGGGTCACGGATCAGACGTGTCTGGATCGCATGTCCTGATTGATTCCACTTACAACTTTAAGATGAGCCAGCAGTCTCATGACGTCGGCCATGTCAGCGAGGATGAGCAGGCGGGTGACAGCAGACAGCAAGGCGCGAGCGGCCCTCACCATGGTCCCGCGTTTAACGGAGGAACAAGGGTCATCAGCAAACTCAGATGAAGCAATTCTCATCGTCTCTCCTGCAAGACGGGAAGGATAGAAAACAGAACGGGATAAAACGTTTGTGTCTGCCAGAATGCCAGAATGCGTGTGCGCACTGTGAGCACCCAGCTCTCCCTGTGTTTGTGTAACTGCGTCCAAACTTGTTCCTTGTTCTTTTTTTGAATAAAGCACTGTTACAGGTGACATCAGCTGTTGTCAGAAGACTTGCTAAGAACACAACTCGGTGAAATCCTGAATTTTTTTTCCAAATTTTAGCTTTTTCTTAATTTGTGTTTTACAATACATATTTATTCATCTAAAAAGCGTGTACAGTAATTGAGGAGTGGATGGGAAAAACTTTGCCAACTAGGAAAAAAATCCTACATTTACTGACTTCAACAACTCCAAAAAAGTTCCGTGCTTAAGCTGAACTAACTTTTTTCAAAAGGAACCTCTGATTCGGCACATAGAACAAGATTTTGATAAACTCATGTCTCATTTTAATCTACTTTCATGTCCAAGACTCTGCTGAAGAGAGCTTTGAAAGCTTGTTTAGCTTTGTTAGCTTGTTTAGTTCCGTTAGCCTTTTTAGTTCCGTTAGCCTTTTTAGTTCCGATAGCCTTTTTAGTTCCGATAGCCTGTTTAGTTCCGATAGCCTGTTTAGTTCCGTTAGCTTGTTTAGTTCCGTTCGCTTGTTTAGCTTTGTTAGCTTGTTTAGTTCCGTTAGCCTTTTTAGTTCCGTTAGCCTGTTTAGTTCCGTTAGCCTGTTTAGTTCCGTTAGCCTGTTTAGTTCCGTTAGCCTGTTTAGTCCCGTTAGCCTGTTTAGTTCCGTTAGCTTGTTTAGTTCCGTTAGCTTGTTTAGTTTTGTTTAGCTTTGTTAGTTTGTTTAGCTTTGTTAGGCTGATTCTTCTTTCTGTTTCTGATAAGTGTTTCACGGTAAGTGGTCGTTAACCACCCTGCAGGTTCAGTTAATCAAGCTCTGATAGAACATACCTAAAAGTTGTTTGGATGGTTTATACAAATATAAGGGTTGTTGTACTGCTCTGAACTCAGATCTAAGCTCTGAATTTCTGAATTATTTTCAGTGCTGTTTTACCATAGCTGACTAACAGGATGCTTTATCTGAACGTGTATGGGGAGTGCATGGGGGGGGGGGGGGCATTGCCTAAACAGATAACACAGAGGCTGCAGCAGGAAACAGATATCACCTAATCCTACGAGATTCTACATTTTACAGAAGAGTCACTTTTATTTATTAAATTATGGGATTCCATCCACTTTTTCCACATGACTGAAATCATAAGAGTGGCAGGACAAAAGGGCTGATCATTACATCCCCCTGTGCTGAAGATAGTAATATCTCTAATTAAACCATGACAAGGTCAGACGGTTGAGTGTGATGAGGTCATAGTGACAGAGGTCTAATGAGCCAATGGCAAATTTTAAGATATTAGGACAAGTGCTCTCATTGTCATTTGGAGGACATTTCTGTCTGTATCTGCATCTCTCTCCTAAAGTTTGATATTTAGTCCGCTGATAACAAACACAAGGAAATAAATAACAAAAAGAGAATAAAAAGTGACGATTCCATGAACACGTATGTTTCATACTGTCAGTAACGGGTTTGAACAGTCACTGTTACCTTTGACAGAGACAGAGGTTTGTTGTACTGAACAGTGAGTAAGAGCTGTACAGATACCTTAAGTTCAAAGCTGAAGATTAACGTAAACAAATGCAATAATCTGTTTGTATATTCTAAAGACACTGCTTCTATGTCTCTATCTGGGTTTGATTATTGTCTCTGGCAGATGGTTTGACTGATCAAGACGCCTTTTTAATGTCAGCTTGGGCGAGATGTTGTATTGTCACAGTCTTACTCATACATCACAAGAGCTGTGTGTCACGGCGTACAAGTCAGAGTCGAACAGCACCAGTGACCGAGTGCTGATGCAGCACGGTGAGGAGTGAAGTCACAACAAGACAACAGCTGAGCTCCATTTAATCTTTTGGAATATGGAACACATTGTCATTGTGGAAGAAGCATCACCAACTTACTTCAAGTGCAGAAATAGCATCAGAAAAACTATTGTGCACATAGCACATTTCTCACACAGTTGGTATTTGTCCACAAACTATTACAAATTCTTCCAGTGAACAGGGACAAACACAAAGGATGATGTTGAGATTTTAAAAGAGGAGACTGACAGTCAGGATGGAGCAGCACTGAACGGCAACAGCAAGGTTTTTAGACCAGTCAGGAGAGGACAGCTCATTTATTTACAAATGTCTCACCAAACCTAAGCCAGAAGCTGGAAGCATCCATGAACAAAACTGTCTTCTTTGATGAAGTGAAAAGTAAAATTCATGCAGAAATTTTAATGCTAATAGGTTTAAAAGGAGCTAATGAGAACGGCTATCTGTAATGTCTGGAAACTGATTCTCGAGCATTGCAGACAGCTGAAGCTTTAACGATGCATGACTTCAGGATAAACAACTCTCGGATTGGGCTCATTATGTTCAGAAGGATGGATGCATCCAGCTAAGCCCAAAACTAATAGCTGCTAATCGGGTGAACTGAATGGATTTGCATTGCTACTCTAAACTCTAATCCATCTACATTTTTCAAGACATTTCACATTTTTCTGACATTAAAAGCACTTCATGCTTTTTTAAAAAGATGATCATTTCATGTCAATTACTTAATTCCCCAATCCAACTATTAATGTCAGGTGGAGTTTTCACAGAAAGTGGTGAGAGGTAGGTTTCTCAGAAGAACAAGGACACTATCTCCACATGAACATACCTTGCTTCCGAACGTCCTCCACAGCAGCAATCAGCTCCTCCTTGAGGTCCTGGCTGTCTTTAGCAATCTGCTCACCCTTTTCAAGAAAGTTCTGGGTGGCCTGCTCTACAGACACTGCCAAGACATGAGCCTTCTTAGATCTCCCCTTCTTCTTGCTGGAGGGTCCTTTGTTGCTGGTGTTTACCAGAGTAGTCACCTAGGAAACAAGACAAGGTGTTACAGCTGAGGAGTTTAGAAATGTTCTTATGGTCTACAGTTTTATATATCTGACAGAGTGATGAAGAATGTTCACAAGCAACAAGCATTGTTTCAAACTAAGTTTTAAAACAGACGGGTGATGACACGCCATCTGTTGGCAGGAATAATGGGACCAACCCTGAGATCTGTGTGGATAAATTGCCTCCCTGCACTGTGATCCTCTACTGAAACTACTTTGTATTGATTTTAATAATAAAAGTATTTACGTTGATAATCTACTGAGCCCTGCAGGGGACATGGTGAGAAAATATTTTTAAGGTGAGAAAAAAATAAATAAATACATTTTGCAATATCACAAGAAAGTTTCTCGAGATAACGCAAAAGTTTCTCAAGGTAAAACTTCAAGATAAAGCAAAACTTTCTTGTGATCTCTCAAAAAAATTTTCTCACATTAAAAATATTTTTCCACCAAGTCCCCTGCGGGGCTCAGTAATGATCAATGCCATAAAAAAAAGATGGTAGATAAAGAAAACACATTATTTGACACTAAATGCGTGCAGCTAACAGAGATGATATTTGAAAATTACTTTGTGAAATGATAGAAATTTACATAAACATGGGTGGGTTTTTCTTTAGGTGCATGAACAAAACTTTGTTTAAATGTGGGGAAACTGCACCAGCTTAGAGAGGCTATTTGAGTGGTGACACAGAATAATGTCCAAATGTTGCGTTGTGTTAGATATAGGCACAAAACATTAAACTGGACATGCAAAAGCCAAACAGATCCTCAGTGAATTTAGGCCTGTTGTGATAATTTTGCAACTTATGGATCAGAATATTAACATATAAAACACAGCTAAAGGAAAAAATTAACATTCAACAAATGAATTAACATTTTTCTCAACAGAATATAAGATTCCACACAGTTAACTCCATGGATGAAATATACTCTCAGACTGTCAAAGGCAGCAGGGATGGAAAATCTTCCTTTCTTAAGTAAAGTCAAAATGCTGTCAATGCAGTCAGTTCTTAAAGCTTGACAAAAGCTTAAAAGACAAATATTGAATTAGCCCTGAGGCAATAATTTCCTTTATCTGAACTTGTGTGGACAGACTGCAGAGAATCAATAAAACGATGTGTAAAAAATGAGCCTGTGATCTATTTGTGTTCAGCATTTGACAGAAATATATTTTAGAGAATTTCTCTCTAATAAGATACTTCCAAAACCTCTCATCAAGCAATATTTCTGTACGGACTGCACAACTGAGCTCTCCCATTGTACCCAGAAGTGACAGCAGTGGGTCAGAAAATTGATGTTAGGGAGCTTAAACATTGTACAAACAAGATATTGACAATGTCTCATATTAGTAAGACAATTTAACAAGAGCTGTATGTGTCAAGTTGAAGAAATCATCAAACATCAAGCTAAAACTTTATGTTAATGAGCAGTAACACAGTCTTATTTATTCATAGCATGTGGTGAGAATGAGGACAAGCAACAGGGTTTAAGTTGTGGCTTCTGCAGCAATTAAAAACATTCATTCACACTTAATATAAATGAAAACGTATGCAAAGTCTACAGAACAGACAAAACGGCAGCAATAGCTGCTGTTGGTCACGCCTCAGCACAATAACAAACATCTCACCACAGCCTGCAACAGAATGACAGCAGCTGTCTTGTGATGATGTGATACGATTAGTTTGTGAAATATGGAAGAGTCTTTCCCTCTTAAAAGCCTCTGAGAGCAAAGTTGTGTCCTGTCGAGTCTGCATTACTTCAGTTTCTAGCCTGAAATCTAAACTTTAATGATGCATGTCCTCACACATGAATCCAAGAATAGTCGTGCTGATATGGGACCAAAGTAACCTTTACGAAGTCTGTGGTTTAATCAAAACATGAAATATAATTATTTTAAAACCTTATTCAAACTACTCAAATAACAAACTTTGCTTTCACAACTTTTGATCATTGACTTCAATGTTTGACATGACTAGATTAAAAAAAAAAAAATTGTTAATTCAAGAAAAAACAAGCTACAGTGGGGGAGAATAATTGTTTGACCCTTCACTGATTTTGTAAGTTTGTCCAAAAACAAAGAAATGAAAAGTCTCAGAACAGTATTATTTTAATATGTTTATTTTAACAGTGACAGATAGCACATCAAAAGGAAAACTGAAAAAATAACTTTAAATCAAAGATAGAAACTGATCTGCATTTTGAATCTTTATTGACAATAAGCTTTATTTCATCTTCATATCTGGCCTTAATAATGTTATCTAATGTATCTAAATAATTTTGATTATATTTTTCTGATGTCTGCAAAACCTTTTTCTTCTGCATAAATGCCATAAATGTAGATTTGTGAATGTGCTTTGTTTACTTTGAGCATTCCTCCAATATGGCTGCTGCCGAGCTGGAAGGACGCCAATGGTCACATGATCAAAAACTATCTATAGTTCTATCTATAGTAGAAACTATCTATAAAATATCTATAGTAGATACATTTGGTAAATGGAATGTTCCATGACAATTAGGCCTGCTGCAGAACTTTGATGACATCATCACTCCAATGACATCACTAAGGTTCTGTGATGCCTTTGATGTTGATCCTTCTTTTGATAAAAGCCAAGACTTCATTTTACTTTGTGCTGACTGTTGAGTCAAAATTTGTTCAGAAAGATTTTTCTGAGATTTTATTTTACATTTGAATCAAATCGATCTAAACTAAAGATGCCTTTTCTATCACTTGGATTTCTGCTTGGGGCTATAGTTACTAAAGGTGTAAAGAAACTTCTGAAACCCTACACAGATGATGAACCATCAGTAAGTGATGTTCCTCTCACAGATCACCCTAATGAGGACAATCACATGAAGATGGAACAAATTAATGATAAACAAACAACGGAAACATCACAACTTGAGTTGAATAGTTTGAATCAAAACCAAACGGCTCAAGATAAAGATAATTACGAAGAGGAAATAAACATATCAGTTGGTCAAATTAACCATGAAACACCTGGAGAAATGCAACTGCTGATGAGAGAAGACGACTCAGACAGTTTGTGTGATGAAGAATCAGACAGTTTAACAGATGAACAGCCAAAGTTGGATCAACCACCTCAAGGTGACAAAGAACTTAACATTACATCAACTGGAGAAAAAGTTCAAGATAAATACCTAATTCACAGTATTTGTACCTTTTCAGATGTCGGTGGGGACGGCTGGTTGAGTTCTGTGATTCAGGCCACAGTAAACCTGAGCAGTGTTAAAAACCAACTGAGTCACAAATGTGATGAAGGTTTGAGAAGTTTGTCAACACTTCCTTCATTCTCTGATATGTTCCTGAGAGCTCTGCGTAATCCGGGGAGAAACTTTCCCCACACAGAGATTTTTAATGTTTTAGAGGATTTAAAACAGCAGATCCTGCCACAGAGAGCCTCAGGACGTCATCATGTTCTTGATCTTCTGTATCCAGTTGTGTCATGGTTGGACAGATGTGGAGTTAAGTCATTTTTTCGTGTAAGTGAGGTGAACAGCTGTGAAGAATGTGAGATGTTTCAAGCGGATGAAACCAGACTCGGTGTTATCTCGATTCTACGGTTTTCAGAAGAAAATTATTCTATTGATTCTCTTTTCAACCGTTTCATCAACAAAAAAAGTAAAGATGAAAACTGCCATGTCTGTGACACTAAACTTGCTAGAAGTTTCTACTTTAACAGCCCGGACCTGATCATCTTATATTTGCAGAGAAAAGCTAGAGAGTCACATCTGAGAAAAAGTATTGATGCGACTGGACATCTTCACATTCCTGGTGACACAGAAGTAAACGTGTACCGTCTGACCTCAGTGATTTGTCACACAATTAATCCTGGTAATTACGAACACTTTCACTCTTATTTTATTGACAATGAACGCCCTATCAGGGCTGATAACATGTCCATCTCAGTTGCAACCAAGAATTTCATCGATGACCTGAATAAAAACGGAACAGTTTACATTTATGAGAAGTGCTCACAGGGTCCAGATGAGTCAAACTGAAGCCAAGAAAACTATTGATTCATTCTAGACTAAATTATGTTTCTCTCATGTGTCTGTATGAAGTTAGCATGTTCTCTGAGAGCATGAGAGGGTTTTCCCCGGGTGCTCCGGTTTTGCCTAAAAACAAAAAAATGTACATTAGTTTAACTGAAGACTAGGGCTATCATAACTGCCTTCACAATGAAGGGGTGTTTTCTCCTGTTCTAAAAGGTTAGGTAGGTCATATATAGTGTAGATGCGTGAAAGGGACACTAATACAGTAAGATACTGTACATGTTAATGTTAACCCTCTGGCTGAGCTGAAATCAGTCAATTAGTTGAGGTTGGGACAGTAATTTGTTGGTTGTGTGGTGCGAAGAACACTAAAAGCAATCAGAAACTTAGAACGTGATGTTTTGTTACAGTGCTGTGGTCAAATATGGTCATTAATGTGGAAAAAAGCAGCCAGCTTTTATGCAGCCCAAATACACTCTCCAGCACTGGAAAATCAACTCATGAATAGTAATTTAAAAATATGTTGAGCATGTGGAAACTTAACAAAAAAGTCTGGATACTTCATTAACTCTGGAAAGTATAAAATAAGAACCACAAATAAAGACTAAGTAAACTGATCCCATAGGGAATGAGGTATGAAAAAAAAACAACAGAAAATAAAAATTTGGTGAGCGACACTAATGATTGTCTAGTGCACCCAAATGTGGTCAAATACAAAGGAAAAGTGATGCAGTCTTTGCCCTGGCAGCTGATGACTGACCCTTGACAAGCCTACTTATCTTCTACATTAGCAGCATTTATGCAAGATCACACAGGTGGAGAGCAAATACAGATACAAGTTATTTCATTCTTGGAACAAGTTTTCTACATCCCAGACCTTTAATGGAATGTATCAGACCTGTATGGATGTGCACACACTGTGCTGCATGCTGCAACTACACAGAGTTCTCTCATTCATACAGCACTGATCATGTAAATCAGTGTAAGGATTAATAATAATCCATTAAGTCAAAAATCTCACATCTCTGGAAAATTTCAGGAAATACATACTGTAAGTAATCTTGCTGCATCTGTAGCGAGGCTAAGGTCTCCTCCAGACTAAAGACACACTGATACTTTGCCTTCCTTTTTTATTGCTTCTCAGTTGTTTTAAATGTCATGTGGCCCTTTCTCTATGGTGCACTCACCATTGGACATACCAGTAAGTTGTAAATCTCTACAGCTACATGTGGTCATTCAATTTTCCGCTTTCAGCTTCAGAGAATTGTGCCCTCAGATAAGTGATGATTAACTGTTGATGTTTAAGAAACTGTGTGCATTTATGTGCATGACCTTATGCACACACAAAGTTCCTGATTGATTCAGACTCCTTCAAACAGTTCCTGCTATACAGTACATAAAGTTTCTTATTAAGTCACTAATGATGCCATTTATACAAAGTGTGAAGTGTGCAATGTATAGGAGAGCTTAGGGGGACGAAACCATGAGGGGGCCTACTGTTCACTGTGGGAGGGCCAAAGCAGAAACAGGATGAACAATTTAGCTGCAGTGATGTCTTAAGTCTGTGATATACTGAATGATCACAGAGTGTGCTGTTAGAAATAATCAAACCAAAAGGATCAAAAGCACACATCATTAAACAGATACTGTGTGGTTAGAAGCTCCATCACATTTTCTAACAACTTTAAAGAGGCCATTTCATACAAATTTCAGGACTTTGTAGTTATTTCTTAAGTATTAACCAGTAATATGAAACATTATATATCTAAAATAAACATCAGGAAACACTGATTAACAGACCTTTCAATCAGTCTGCATTAAAATTCGGCTGGTTCCCGGGCTGTTTCCGTCAGGCTTTGGGCAGCAGCTTTTTCATATTCATTATTTGAATTTGCTGGACTCAGATTGGCTAACAAACTAGCCTATGAGAGCAAGGTATACTGTTTCCTGCCCCACTGCGCATGACAACAGTAGACATTCTCTCTTCCTGTTTGCTACATCTTATGCTAACAGCTTTTAGCCAGCAGCATGCTAGGCGTGGTTTCAACTGCAGAAGCTGATGAATACTAACAAACAAAGGAGTTGTGACGAAACAAATACAGGCCGTTTGGACTCGGGTGAACTGTGTGTTATCGCCACCTGTGTAGTTTGAGAGATTAAAACTGAAAGAGAAGTTGTTGACCTGTTTTCACACCCACTATGACGGTAAGAACACCTGTGGAGCTAAAATATTCAACAGAAACCTCAGAAAAAAAGATGTTTTTAATGGAAGGACCTCTTTAAGAAACAACATAACCACAAAACAAAAAATTTCATGTGAAAAATAAACATTTTTTGTGAATTTATTGAGTTTCCACAATTTAAGTATCGGGTCATGGTATCGGTTAATTAACCAATACCGATACAAGTATATTAGAATGGTATCTGCCCCAATACCGATATCGGTGCATCTCTAATATTTTGTCCACAAAGTACAACCAAAATAATTTGTGTTAAATATTTCTATAAACCTGTCCATTTCCTTTACTTATTATTTTTATTTAATCTTCTTCCTTCAATTTATTTTGTTCACTATATTTTTGGGATTTTAATACCTTTCAATTATAGATTTATATGAAATATAAATGTTGTTTTATTGAGTGAGTTATAATCTTTATTCGGTTGCTGAAAGAAATTACGATCTACAATAAAAAGGTCAAATATCAGCAGGGTGTTGGGTGGCACATCCTTGGTGCTCCTGATAAAAGTAATCAAAGAATTAGTTAAATCCACACTTGCTTAAAATACAAACTTAACAAGAAGAATTAGAACTGCTGAATAAATCCTGCGGAGCTGAAGCTTTTTTTCACCAAAAAATGTGCTTCCTTTCTGTGTCATATCATGTTAGTTAACATTTCTTTGAAGGTTAACAAGTATGTTAGTGCAAAGCAGTGGGGATTAGGAGGCATTATTAGATTTGGGAGTTAAAAAGGTTGGGTTTTACCATGAACTGTAGAAGCTTTCACACAGTTTGCACAATGGCAGCAACATCTACATAAATATTTTTTGTAAATGAAGCTAAATGAGTGAAACTTAACTGCATCCTGGAGAGAAACTGTATTCCCTCAAAATGAAATCTTAAATTGATGATGATTGTCGAAACAGTTGTGAAGCTTTATGCAACATGTCTGCTGGTGTCAGGCATTTCCACTAAATGGCTCCATGATGAAAAGATTGTAAAAGTTTTGTCTATAAATTCAACGACTTTTCAGAAACATTTTGTTTTCCACCCAAAGTGAACTCTTAAAGAAACCAATTTATTCTGTTTAGAGTGAAATCTAATTTCAGTCTGACATCATATTTTCTTAGTAACTCCATCTCTTGGTTAATTCCGCCCACAGCTTCATTATCATGCTCACTGCAGATAGTTTGCGAGTGAAAGACAGTTGGATGGATCCATTTAGATTTCTGCTGAACCCTTTATGTGTTTTGTTCTGACAAATATTTGCTCTGATTAACTAGAAGCAGGAGCAAATGTTGAATCTATTAAAAACTGAGACTTAAGGTGACCAAGTAAAAAATCTAAAAAAAAAAATTTAAAAATAAAATCACATGAATGTCAAAGAATATCTATTGTTTTTAGTTGAAATAGAGTACACTAATTTTTAGGGAGCTGCTGTCAGCTTGAGAAAGGATTGAGAAAGCAACATGAAACACTGGCTTTAATACTGCAAACTTAGAATTAAAAGTACATGAATAATATGACCCATCCACCATGCTCTATAAATTACACACAAAGCCACCGAGTCCTCATTTGACTTGAATTTAATTTGGGCATGACGAGCCTTTAGGCTCAAACATAATCTTCACAGCTTAATGCCAAAATTTATGCCATCTGTAATGCTGCTTACTTCAAAGAGAAGCCACAAACGCTCCATAAATCTCATTCTCAGATGGTTCTGGTCTAAGGTCTGGTCACTAAGACCAGTGTCAAAATATCAAAGTAGTAATCTCTTTTATTTGCCCGTCACTACAAACGGAACTACAACAAACAGAAAGGAAATGCATCAACTTTCCTGTTACCTTGACGTGATCCATATTGAAGATCGAACCAAAAGTATGTGACAATTTTTTACATCAAGTCCTATATGACAAAAAATGTGTCCATCAATCATGTCCTGCCTTTAAAAAGGTCCTCATCCTTCTTCCCCAAATAAAATCTGTTATTTAACATCAATAAAACCAGTTATTGGATCATCAACAATAATTTGCAGCTGCTTACAAGTTAAATACCTCTACGCTTATATAAAATATTATTTATTTTGCAAACTATGACATTAGTTATGTATTTGTGCTTTAGTAGGAAAACAATGTTACAAAATTTAAAGATTTCATGTCTTTATGCCTTTGTGTACATCGGTTATTGTGTAGCAACTACAGTAATAAAAAAATAAATAAAGCAGGAAAATATACATCAATTCAGCAGTCTGCATTAGTCCTGCATTTCATTTATACAGTTGCACACAAACACAACAGAACAGTACGACAATAACACACACATACACACCAACACAGATAAGCTGTTACTTTGTGTCCCTTCAGTTGGGAGATCTGTGCTGTTAAAGTGTGTGTAATAGATCAACAGACAGGATAGAAATAAAAACCAAATTGCTGCTCCCACATTCTCTGACACAGCTGATGTAGTTGGATATTTTAGTCATTCTTGAATAATATATATTCTCTGAGTTTTTAAAAAAGCAAAAAGATCAAACTAAAACAGCAAACATCTTCGGTGTCCCTGTTGATAGAAAAAAAGTTGAGAGTGAGATGTGATTTGAGCTAAATTTTAACCACAACGCTGATTGTTCCAACTCAGCTCGTTGGGCCAAACATCTAACAGAGACTGAACACAATATTTAATATTTTTATTATTAAAACTGCAAGCTATATTTAAAAAGCTGTAGCAAACTAGCAGTACCAAGCAGCTAACAGTTCCAGTGGTGATCAGCTTGAAGCCACACCCAGCAGGCTTTTAGTTTCCTGTCACAGGTGCAGCTAATTAACATAATGAAGGTGATGCAGACTGTTAGACCACCTCTGCTTGACCAGGCAGGATGTAGACGGTCATAACCCCAATAAAGAAGAAGCAGTTTTTCAGGAATCACTTTACCCATGCAGCCTCATGTCAACACATCACAAAAGGTAAAGTTCATTTACCAAAACAATGTTAGACTATTTCTAATTTAAGTCCAAGTATTTGGATTCTTATCTTTGTTTTCCACATAAATCAGTAACAAGACAAACTGTTGGAGTTCTACAAGAACATTTCTAGTTATACTTTGAAATAGCAAATGTTTATTCTGTTTATATTCTTATGAAATCACAGCTGACTTGAGTTGGTATTTATATAAAAAAATTGTGTTTTTTTTATATTTCTTAGATGGAAAACATAGATGGGATTTTTACTGTCAAATATTTCATCCACAGAGATTGTGTTTGGCCAATTTCCATTAAATAGTGTGTTTAATTTGATTTATTTATATTATAAATGTTAATTTTTAAAAAGTAAAGAAGCAGCAGGGAACCAATGACTATGGTTAGCTGCAGTTCAAGGCCTCGGGGCAGCCATATGCTCAAATAACAACGTGTCAGAAGACATTCAGAGAACAGATGAAAATGTGTTTTACATGTTTGTGACTGACCTCCAGACACAAACCAACACTCCTTTTAATCCACAACATACTTTAGTGTTGTCACTGACATACACTATGACTTTATGGAAACTTTATGATCATTACAGCGTATTGTAACCAATGGTAACAGCAGATAAAACACCATTATAATAAGGTACCCAGGTAAAGAAAGGTCACACTTTTAGAATGAAGTTGGTTGTTGCAAAGAAAAGCATTGCATTGTGGCTTTTGAGGGCACGAGGGAAATACACATGAAAACGCTTCCCTGAAGAAACAAACCTGATGGGAAACAGATACGTAATTAAATGGATGATAAGCCTTTGTGAGGCCAATGACAGCTTCCAGATTGTTTGGGGATGATCCTGCTAACACTGGGCACAGCTTTGCTTTAAGATTTCCATGTTCTTGTCAGAAAGGCTGAAGCTCTACCTGGATGGAAGGGAAGCATGAGATCCTCCTCAGGCCCGTTAAAAGGACACTTGGTTGTTTTTTGGTAATCGCATCATACTTTGTTATAACTAAAATAACACCTATCTGTCCAACATGACAAAGAACAGTTGCTCTAAAACCCATCATCATTAAAGTCCTGGGCAGACGGTTATTAGCTGATCAGAATGTTAGTTCACACACATTGTGTTAATCACTCTAGGTTGGAGGAAAGAAAACATCTACCTTCCAGCTGACTCTCACCTGGAAACACACATAATCTGCATGACACACAGAAATGACTTTGCATTGTGGGGCATGTCGGTATCGAGCACTGGAGGGATGTTTTGTGGCCTGAGTTGGAAACAATCAGCTCATCTTAAACATGAGGATGAAGCATAAGATGCTTGACTCAGAAGAGTAGATAAGCAACAAACTCCCTCTTTTTCCTGAGACAACAGAGACAGAGCCCTATGTTTTCTGCGATGTGTAAAACATGGAGGGAGTAACAGTATTTATCAAGCAGAATCCACTCAAAATCACAGAATCTCATAGAATTTGCAAATATCAGTGTGTCGGCAAAGCAAAGCAACAATATCAGACACATAGAGAACATTTCACTCATAAACCAACACGTTATTTAATCTGAATAACTTAATAAGATTATACCAGCATGAAGGTTGTTCGTAGGTTAAGCCCAAACTGTTAATCACATCCTAATATGTCCCTAAAGCAGAAAAAACATATTTCTGCTGTTAGAAAGCCGCCATCGAAATCATACTGACTACTTTCTAAACTTAGCTCAAATTATCCAACTCTGAGAGTGACTCTTCAGTAGTTTCACTCTGTGAAGTCTAGCATCTCTTCTTCCTTCAGAAAATTGTCTGTCTGAGGTCCAGGCCTCCTTCTTTTCCGCTAGCTTAATGGATTATGACAGTGATGCAGCATGAAGCCGTAATCCTCTCACCGCTCTCGTCTCCCCTCCCTTTGTGTTAAGCCCCTTGACTAGAGTCTGTCTCTGTGTGTCAGGTACCAACCAAAAAGTCAAACCAAAACTTGGGTGACATGAATGTAAAGGGTTAAAACAGCTACTGATGAAAGCCAACTCCACCCTTTATGTTTCATCCCAGTTCCATTATCATAAGACTGTAAATTAATAAACAAGTAGCAATAAGTTCAGATCAGTGTCAGAAGACCAGAAAGCTTTTAAACTCCAGTACAGAAGCAGCCAAATCCTGATCTCTTCAAGCTTTAGCTTTAAAACATTGGAGCAGATTTTGTGGTACATCTGATAAAGTGTCCTTCTGTATCTACAACATTAAAATGATCTTTTTGCTGTAGAAAGCTGCTAAACGGGTGTCCATTGTACACTAAAAACAAAAAACAAGCCTGTTTATAAGTCCAAGCTGTCATTAGCTGTCAAAGTTTTTCAATCTTTTATTGAAGAGAAACTTTTATGGTACATATCCGTAATCAAAAAATAACACTCTGCTCATAAGGCTTTAGAAACAGTTAAAGTTCGGACTTAGGAACCTTGTAACCATGAAAGATTTCTCAGAATTCTTCAAGGTGACGCTGTACAGAGCTTTTCAATGATCTCATGTGGTGAAAGCTCAAGGTATCACTTCAGAACCTTCGTTCTATTCAGCATTCAGTTTAAAAAGCTTTAATTACAGTGATGTACCACTTCTGTGCAAACAGTTTGTTCTGTATAACAAACACAAAAGCAGAACTTTTTCTCAGTAAATGCACCTTCAGTCCACCTGCCCTACCAAACTGTTCAAGAGAAAATAGGTTTATTGGCTAAAATAATTTATGGAAATATTGTTTATATAAATACTTTTTTGCCACATTCATTATGTTTGCAACTAAAACTTTTTCACAGACAGAAGTTAATTCTCTACATTTTATGGCATCGAAAGGACACGGCGACACCAACATCGAGGCAGTTTTTTGATTGAATATAAAGATTTTAAATGTTAATTTTTTTTGAGAAATTATTATGATTACCATAGTTTCCAGACAACTGAGCACACCTGAATCTAAGCCACATCCACTAACTTTAAAAAGAGATTTGTACATTTTTAGGCTGCATTTATCTATAAGCTGCAACTGTCCACAATGTAACATGAGATATTGACACAAAGGTGTTATTAACTTTTAATTAATTAAGCACTGGTGACATACACCAATATATGCCGTAAATGCTTTTTTTCTGAACACGGTTGGTTAAAATAAATAAAAAATGCAGTAGCCCACAAAGAAAAGTCATTGATTTCCATCTTCAGCTTCCTCCTGTGCACTAACATTAAATGCAGCAGCTCTATTTCCTTCTTCGACAGCCAGATCGATCGGCTTTAACTCAGAAGCTGCATCATGTGCATTTCTTCGTGTGTTTTCCATGATGGGGTATGCATGAAGCACAAAATGACTGATCTGAAGAATTTTAAGATCAAATTCAGTTTCATTTGCCCACTATGACCTGTTCAGTATGTTCATTGGTCTGCAGTGATGAGGCTAAATATTTTGATAGTATGAAGCTCGTGAGCCTGTAAAAATCCATAAATTAGCCGTATCATTGTTTATGATGTTCAAAGCATGTGAAAAAATTAGTGGCTTACAGTCCAGAAATTACGGTAACAGCATCTTTTGTACTGCAAATAGAACTTACAGTCAACTCTAACAAACACCGACTCAGCAAAGTTATAAAATAATGTGTTATCATTAAGATTCATACATTTGGACACTTGGACTTAAGTGGATTCAAAGTTACATGACAGTAAACAAACCAAAGTTTCTGACATTAGCTCCACTGCTGCTAACATCACTGACCTGTAAAGATGATGATGAGGATAAAGGACCTTAATGCAGAAAAAAGCCTGTCACACTTTTCCATCATAGTGCTGCTAACATGATTCTGCTTTATATTGACCTGTGCTGAAGAAATGTTGCCACACTTTGCTTTTGTGCAAACATTTCTGTTTCATTTCAAACAAGCTTTAAAACAAGACACGGTCTTTTGAATCACTATCAGTTCCAGAAACCCAATTTGTCAATTTAAATTATTTGTCACCAAGAAGGCACAGCAACATGTGCAAACACAAACTTGTTCAAACGAGTTAAAAACTGAAATCAAAATCTCTTCAGAGCCTTCAGGTACATTTTGGTTTAGATGCATCTCAGTTTTTGATTCTACCCTGTGCTAAAGAAAACCCTACAAAGGATCCAGTTTACTGTGATGTATGAACAACAGAGCAACAAGGGCTTAAAGGTGAAAACAAAACACAAGCAACTGAAAAGAGAGGGACAATTTCAGGGAGTACTAAGACCAGGAACTGTATCCAAGCAGCTGCCCTCAACCCAGATTATAATAATTTATTATTCCTCGATGCAGAAAAAAGACATGACATACTCCATGGTATTGAATCTGACGCTGAGTTTATCTCTGCCAAAAGCCAAAGCCTTTTCAAATCAGGGAAGAAAATCCTGGGGACAAGAAATAACACTGAGCTTTCCACATAAAAGAGAAGAAATCAGAGGAGGCGTCCACACTGATGGACACGGATCAGCAAAAAGATGAGCATGAAAAAAAAAAAAAAAAAAAGCACATGTACGTGAAACAAAATACTAATGAATTTAGGGTCAATAACATGGAAGAAAAAAAATGGTGAGGTGCAATAACAAGCTGGTTATAGCACTCAGGTGTGTGTACTTGATTTCTGCAACATCCACGTGATTGTATTTTCTACATGTCAGGATTTATTGTATGCAAAACACTGAGCTGACTTCTCCCTGAAGATGTGAACTCCTTGTAAGCAGCATGAAGAAAGAGGCCAGTCTGAGTGGTGAGTGTGAAAGCAAAAAGAAGCTTAGGCATCGAGAACGAGAGGAAAAAGACTTCCAGTGGATATTCTAATGGCTTCTGAGTCATTACTGATCTCAGAGCTGTGCTTGTACTTTATATTCTGTACTCAAGTCCATTTTTTTATTTGTTTATTCTGACTCAAAAACATTTAGAAACTGATGTCTCGATGAAAGATTTCTGACAGGCAATTTATTTTTGAAATAGTTTAACAGAGAAAAGCTTCTGAACCACTTTTCACTTCAAATGATTGAGTTTTAGAGATTTGACTTTCTTCTCATGGGAATTCTCCGATCCCCAGTGTAGGCTGGTGTTTTAGTGCTCGTCTTCACACGTGTGCTTGATTTGAGATTACAAGATGCTTTTTTGGACCTGCTGCTCAAATGCAGCTCTTGGTGGATGGGTGCTCTGTATGCGATGGGACACTTTGGAGAACTGTCTTCCGTGGTGTACTGGCGTAAATACCGTGTTTTTTTTTTTGGGAGCTGGGTCTTTTTTGTGTTTGTAGCCTTACAATTTGGATTTTAAGAGTAAGTCTGGGGACTTTATATCTTTAAAATGTACACATCCTGTTCTGTGAGGGGTCCAGACTCTGCCAACAGCAGCAGGACTGTATGGTGAAAATGTGGAGACTATACAGAGGTAATCTCCGTGCTGAGTGATATGGAGATGAGACTCTCCAACCTGTAATCCCTTGTCTCCACAATCTGGAACTGAACCCTGTCCTCTAAGATGACAACAATTGCCCTCACAGGCCAGGTTTACCAAAGAACAGAATTTGGGAGTTTTTTTTTTTTTAATTTTCCTATTCCTGTTGTGTCGTGGGGAAATTTGGCTCTGCATTTAACCCATCCTCACCGTGAGGTGATGAGCAGTGGGCAGCAATCTTGAACAGCACCCGGGGGGGCAGTTGTGGGGTTCAGTATCTTGCCCAAGGATACTTCAACGTAGCTTGCCGGCACCGGGGATCGAACCCGCCGATTGCCCTTCACCGAGACTACGCCGCCTGTGTTTGAGGATATAATGTCCTGCCTGCAGCTTTGACCTCAATCCCATTGAACAGTTTTCTTCTGGTCATGTCAGACGGACCAACATAAATGTAAAAGTATGTACATTTGGTGATAGTCAAAGTCTGATAGTCTTCACATGCACAGTGTCATGAGTTCTACAAGAAGTGAGCAGTGAAGTTCAGCTGCCCCACAAGTAGCTGCTGCAGAGAAACACTGACCTGTTCAGAAATATTAGGATTTTTATTTTATCAGTGACACAGTCACATCTTAAACATTAGAAATGTTAATACTGATTAAAATGACTGTTTATCATGCCATGTTTCTAAAAATAATTAAAAAAAAAAAAATCCATACTTAAAGCAAACATATTTCTTGTTTAATAAATTTCACGTGCCTCCACGCTTTTCATGGTCTGGGAGAGCGTCCTGGTCCTTAATCATCCTCAGACTGAATGATTTTAAAGGGGCATGTGAATGAGGTGCAACAGGAGTTGTGAAGCTCCAACTCTCATTTGATGCTTCTCATCTGAATGCATTAATTAAAGTTAAAATCCTTTAAAACAGTTTTCTAATCCTTTATGATAATAATCAGATTAGAAATGATCTAAAAACAGTTTTCATTCACACCAATTATTTTCTTCACAACAAAATTATAGACAAGAAAAATAAGCATAGATATTGAGTAAAGTCCCTGTTTTATAGCTGCAGTGACACCAAAATCAAAAATGATCCGATGTTTCTGTACATGTGAATGTATGGAAAACACAGACAGAAGATCAGGACTGAGAAGATTAAAAGTCAAATACATCTCTGTAACCAAATCAAGACACTGACCAGGCTTTGTCTATCCACCACATTATTTGCTTAAACCAGTTTGCTACCATATTGCTTACTGCTGTAACAGTTCTCTAATTTTTTTATGGAACTTTTTTACAGCACTGTTAACTTTGATAGTAATTTGTCAAACCTACAGTTCAAATAGTTTCTAAATACAGTGACTGTACAACAGGATCTGTGGGAGGATGTAGTAATACCTATAGAAAATACTTTTAAAAAATAAACTCTGATTTTTCTCTCCTAACCAAGTGCCTCCGTGACCCTGAACAGGAACAAGTGGGTATAGATAATGACTGACTAAGTGCCTGCTAAATAAAAGCAGACAATTATCTCGCTAATTTCTGGTTTAGATCATTTTAATCTACAACGGAATAAAAATACACATCATTTAACGACAGTTTATAGATACAAATGATAAAGTCACTGTTACAAAGATCAGGATGGAGGCGGTGTGGATTATTGTGCTCGACTCTCCTGGCTGTACATCATTTATAAAAATATTCTTTAACAGTGTTTACTGTGGAGAACTTTAACAACCTAACTACTGTGGTTATACCAACTGATATGCTTTTATTTTTCTATACATTCACTGCATGTGCATGTGAGTTTCCAGACACCTAAAGCCCTGCTCCTGGTTGAAAATGCCTCATGACCTGGAATAAAAGCATCTGATCGCTGTCAAAGTTGTGATCTGATGCATTCAGACGTGTCTCCTTACAGAGTTGTATGCCGCCCATGAACAACAAATTTTACATTTAATTCATATTTTTTAAAGCAATGAGTTTCTCATTGCTGTTCTGTCTGCATGACAAGACTTACACATAATCCTCCCAGTAACGGACAACTAATACATGAATAACTGAAGTAACGAACCATAGTATCCGTTATAATGTGGCTGCTAAATGTTTCCATGTTGTCATTCACGTTTCTTCAGATTTATCTAGGTTTGTAAAGTATGGTTGATGCATAAGACACTAAATGTGTGTCATGGTAAATAAATCTTAATAATAAGAACTGTATGCTAGTTGTGTGAAAGCTGTAATGGAACAACATAGGATGGGCAAAATGGAACTAAACTGAAATGCCACTCAAGATCGCTTCTCTATAATTCTGAAAGGAAAAAAAAAAGATGTTGCTACATCCCCTAGTGTGAAAATGTTCACTGTATCAAAAGGCATGTTGCTTTCGAACACAGTGACAAAGTGAGGACCTCGGTATTAGCTACCCAGATCTCCAGCTGAGGAGAGAGAGAGAGAAGCTCAGCCATGATAAATGAGGCTGCTATCTGAAGCAATGTCAGTGTCAGCCTGTTTGTCTGTCCTCCTGAGGCAAGCCTTTATTCCATCCAAACACACTGAATCATCCAAACTGACAAGAAAACAATCACAGTACCTGGTTCACTTCCAAAAATGTTTCACATTTCCAATGAAATAATATAAAAGATAAACTACAACCGCCCACTATTGTACACACCCCCATGGCTGTACAGAAAGAAAAATATGCCACACTATCAAATTTTTTGGTGTTACTGAACAATAAAGTAGGTGCTGAATCATAACTGAGAAGAAAATCTGTCAGTTTGGAAAAGTAGAAGTCAAATGAAAGGAAATTTCAGGATGTATAGCTAGTGTATCTGTTTCGAAGACAAATGTGATATGTCTGTAATGTGCACATTATATGATGCAGAAACTAACTCAGATTATTCAATATAAGACAAATTCATCTAGAAACAATATTTAAAATGTCAAAGGGCAGAAACAGTTTTTTTTCTATAAGAATTGTCTGGTAGTCAGACATGTCATTTCTTGTGGGAACAGTCAGAGGGCTGAGGTGGAAGAATTTAAAAAAGCCTTTCATCACTCAACATTAAGCAATTATCAATATGCTGTTCTAATGATCATCCATAAAGAACTGACACTAAATGTGGCTCACACAATGCAAAAAAACAATGCAATGCTAAGAAACAATCGGCTAAAGAAAATGTAAATATTTTGATAATTGAACCTAAAGGCTCGATCTAATCTAAGACTGTCTTAAAAATGTAAATGAAGAATTGTTGTTATACTTCCACAATACACTAAAAATACAACCATCTCCAGCTAAAAAGCTCCAGTTGGGCTCTTATCCATCTAAAGGAGACTCTCTCTGAGACTTTGGGGTTTGTCAACATGGATTTTGATGAATTACAGTCTGTTTTTAGTGTTTTTCTATCAGTAGTGGAGCCTCCAGGGTCTTCTTCTGTGGTGCCCATTATAGTTAAAAATGTGATGGATGGTGTGATCAGAAAGTGATGTACCTTGACCTTAGAGTTCAGCTTGACTGGTTTTAGAAAGTTTCTTTAACTCCTTTTTAGTCATCCCTTATATCTATCTGATCAACCTGGGGTTGTATGTCCTCTCGTGTCCATGTCCAGGGAGGCCGTCCTGCTACAGTCCCAAAAAATATTGTCAGCTGAGGTCACAGGATCCTAAAGCTACTTGGAGATGATCCATAGAGACCTAAAATCTACTCTGAGCTCCTCCAATAACTCTGGTCTTTGTTTTATCTGGTCCATGTTCAGTGTAGTGCATACAGTGATACTAAACTACCCAAAAACCTGTTGAATCTCTTTAAACAGGCTGAATGGAGGATGAAGACCTTGAAGGCATCTGCAACACTAATTAAAGAACAACTAACCCCCCCTGCCAGAGACTTACTTCCGCCTCAGTGAGAGTTCAAAACTGGCGCTGAAATGGGCGTGCCGGGAGGACTGAGGGGCACGAGCGGGAGGGGGCTAGTGGGCGGGGTTTGGGCTGTGATTGACAGTTGGCTTTGGCGCTGACACTGACAGCTGAAGTGCATAATGGCAAGCGATAGCGAGTCAAGTTTTGCAACAGAGAGATCCTTTGAGGTGGAAGATTTTTCTCCACCTCCCTCCCCTGAGATGGAGGTTCTGGAGGAGGGTTCGGTGGCGGACGCTAGCGGTCCTGAGCCGTATCGCTTCGAGCCGCGAGCTCCAGCGAGGCCCCATACGGTGCTGCGGAGGCTGCCACCGAACCCTCGCTGGAGCTCGCGGCTCGAAGCGATACGGCTCAGGACCGCTAGCGTCCGCCACCGAACCCTCCTCCAGAACCTCCATCTCAGGGGAGGGAGGTGGAGAAAAATCTTCCACCTCGAAGGATCTCTCTTCAGAGTTTCAGAGTGGTAAATGGCGTTAGCATGATCGCTGATGGGTCTCTGATATGAGAGGAAATACTGAAAAACGTGTAATATATATATATATATATATATATATATATTACACGTTTTTCAGTATTTGCTTTTATCCAAGAGACCCATCAGCAATATGTGTACAGTGGGGCAAAAAAGTATTTAGTCAGCCACCAATTGTGTAAGTTCTCCCACTTAAAAAGATCAGAGAGGCCTGTAATTTTCATCATAGGTATACCTCAACTATGAGAGACAAAATGAGGAAAAAAAATCCAGAAAATCACATTGTCTGATTTTTAAAGAATTTATTTGCAAATTATGGTGGAAAATAAGTATTTGGTCAATAACAAAAGTTAATCTCAATACTTTGTTATATAGCCTTTGTTGGCAATGACAGAGGTCAAACGTTTTCTGTAAGTCTTCACAAGGTTTTCACACACTGTTGCTGGTATTTTGGCCCATTCCTCCATGCAGATCTCCTCTAGAGCAGTGATGTTTTGGGGCTGACGCTGGGCAACACAGACTTTCAACTCCCTCCAGAGATTTTCTATGGGGTTGAGATCTGGAGACTGGCTAGGCCACTCCAGGACCTTGAAATGCTTCTTACGAAGCCACTCCTTCGTTGCCCGGGCGGTGTGTTTGGGATCATTGTCATGCTGAAAGACCCAGCCACGTCTCATTTTCAATGCCCTTGCTGATGGAAGGAGGTTTTCACTCAAAATCTTACGATACATGGCCCCATTCATTCTTTCCTTTACACGGATCAGTCGTCCTGGTCCCCTTGCAGAAAAACAGCCCCAAAGCATGATGTTTCCACCCCCATGCTTTACAGTAGGTATGGTGTTCTTTGGATCCAACTCAGCATTCTTTCCCCTCCAAACACGACAAGTTGAGTTTCTACCAAAAAGTTCTATTTTGGTTTCATCTGACCATATGATGTTCTCCCAATCCTCTTCTGGATCATCCAAATGCTCTCTAGCAAACCGCAGACGGGCCTGGACGTGTCCTGGCTTCAGCAGGGGGACACGTCTGGCACTGCAGGATTTGAGTCCCTGGCGGCGTAGTGTGTTACTGATGGTAGCCTTTGTTACTTTGGTCCCAGCTCTCTGCAGGTCATTCACTAGGTCCCTCCGTGTGGTTCTGGGATTTTTGCTCACCGTTCTTGTGATCATTTTGACCCCACGGGGTGAGATCTTGCGTGGAGCCCCAGATCGAGGGAGATTATCAGTGGTCTTGTATGTCTTCCATTTTCTAATAATTGCTCCCACAGTTGATTTCTTCACACCAAGCTGCTTACCTATTGCAGATTCAGTCTTCCCAGCCTGGTGAAGGTCTACAATTTTGTTTCTGGTGTCCTTTGACAGCTCTTTGGTCTTGGCCATAGTGGAGTTTGGAGCGTGACTGTTTGAGGTTGTGGACAGGTGTCTTTTATACTGATAACGAGTTCACACAGGTGCCATTAATACAGGTAACGAGTGGAGGACCGAGGAGCCTCTTAAAGAAGTTACAGGTCTGTGAAAGCCAGAAATCTTACTTGTTTGTAGGTGACCAAATACTTATTTTCCACCATAATTTGCAAATAAATTCTTTAAAAATCAGACAATGTGATTTTCTGGATTTTTTTTCCTCATTTTGTCTCTCATAGTTGAGGTATACCTATGATGAAAATTACAGGCCTCTCTGATCTTTTTAAGTGGGAGAACTTACACAATTGGTGGCTGACTAAATACTTTTTTGCCCCACTGTACACATATTGCTGATGGGTCTCTTGGATAAAAGCAAATACTGAAAAACGTGTAATATATATATATATATATATATATATATATTACACGTTTTTCAGTATTT
>SSNP01000074.1:1835874-1854340 GCA_006937955.1 Pachypanchax playfairii | reverse complement strand
AAGAGACAGATATACGAGTGTCTCACACTGCTATTATCACTGCTGTAATCAACCTTGGTAAAACGTAATTCTTAGCTGTTTTTAGCTCCATATTTTGCTCACTCACCTCAGACTGGTGCCTTAAATCCTCGTTGGCGGGGCAGCAGTGTCGGTGTACTTTAGCTCTGCCGTGTAAAAGCAACGGGACAGTCTCCCTCTTCAGAACCAGCTTCTTCACAAAGCCTCGTTCATGCTCCAGCAAGTTGGTGAAGGAATCGCGGGTAAAATGTTGTCTGCAAACTCCGGCATATAATTTTCTACACTAAATATTGGAACTAAAATCTAAGTTAATAACGCTAACTAAATGCTGTGCTATCAAATCGCTAACCTGAAAATCGAAGACGTTCGCAGTTCTCTCTATTCAAACTCCAGCTCGATACGAGGCGTGTCTACGGCTGAGCCGTTTTTATACTCGGCAGCGGCAGAGCTGCCACGTCACAAAATCTTAAGAACCTCAGAGCTAATCAGTAAACTGGATTCGAAATTCGAATGCAGTACACTGTTTAACCTTAGGAGGGAGCTACACAGACGTTTTTTGGCTTAAAGTTAAGATTTTAACAAATATGCACTAAAATATCAAAATAATGCCTGGGACATGTAGTTAAGACTACTAGACACCCGTTTAGACAGTTTATCAGCAAAAAAAAGTTGATTTGGGGGTTAGTTGCTCTTTAAGGTTAAACACTTTGTTGAAACATAATACTCCTTTCAGTTATCAACAAATCTGGTCTAATTTTTTTCAGATTTCTTTGATAATCTAGACAGACAATCTAGACAATTTAGACACATCTAAACAGACAATCCTAAATGCTTTAAAGGGAAGCAAAAAGGACTTTTTTTGCTGAACAAATTTCATTTCTCATTAAAATACTTTTTCATTGGAGATTATGAAGTTTTAGACTTATAAACCAGAGATGGAACAATCCCACAAAGAGGGTCATTAGAGTCGCTGACTCATGTGACCCCTGTAGGACATTTGAGACACTGTCACAAGTGAAAGCTGACTTTTCTTGAACTAGAAGTCTCAAAATGACAGCAGAGGAATCCAAATGACCCAATTGAATCCAATCAAAATTGAGAGCAGCATTTTAATAAGCTTTTTTGTTTTAAATGTTTCCAAGCACAAGACAAATTTCTTTTGTCGCAGAATTTTGACAAAGAGAGACTGAAAGGTCTGTTAATCAGTGTTTCCTAACGTTTTTAATGTATAAAACGTTTCCTATTACAGGTTAATACTTAAGAAATCACCACAAAGTCATGAAATTTGTATAAAATGACCTGTTAAAGCAAACCTGACTCCAATGCCAAAGAAAAATGAAATGTCTCCGAGCTAAATATGTGTGTGGCATCACTGTTCCCTCTACTGTGCATGCGTGACACATTCAAGGCGCATTTCATTCAGACAGCAAGTCACATTCAGGTCGCATTTCACTGGCAATATGAACGACCTCGCAAAAAGATCGGATCTCACAAAAAAATCTAAATTGAGAATTATGACCTGCAGTCTGAATACCTAAAGACACATTGTGTCCCCAAAACTGCCATAAACTCAAACACAAACAAACAAAATTAGATCTCTCTAAACACAAGGAATCCCAAAATGAGACACACTCCTAATTTACAAATACTTCTGGTACATAAAAAGTTTCACATCAATGGTCTGCTTAAATATTAGAGGGTTCAAAACTCAAAGTGGTCTATAGATACAAAATACAAAGAAAACCACAATTCTCCCCAAAAGGTTTTCTAAACAGTAGACCACAGACACCTCAAAATATCTAAACCACAACAGCTATGATGCCACGGCTGAGTCTGAAGACATCTAAATCACAACAGTTAAGCCAGTTGGCACAGACGTCCACGAGGTGGACTGTGCTAAACCACAGCCACCATGTTGAGCAGATTTGTGGATCTCAAATAGGACTTCCACTTCCAGTGATTGGTGCAGCAGGAGACGCACGGCCCAGTCAGAATATTTTTGGGAGGAGAAAGACATCCCAGGCATGGTGACAGCTGATGTTGTTTCAGCTTCATTTCCTAGAATTTTTTTTTTAAACCGCTACCCACAATAATTTAGTTTTAATGGATGAGAAAACTCAAAAACATTAATGGCCAGTCAGGGAAATAGAAATGTTATATTTGTTTTTGGTTTAAAAGAGGCAAAAAGGGGTCAAAGGGGTCATTTCTGAATCACTATTAATTTCAGCTGAGCTTTTCCTACAAGTCCAAATATTTCTCTGAAACAGAAAAAAAAAAAAAGTCGAAACCAATTCTGAGTAACATAACATAGTACATTTTGGTTTAGAAAAAGCATAAGAAAAACGCATTATTTAATATTTTGCATTTGAAAAATGTTAACATTCTCCAGCAAAAAGCCCACATAAGTTTAATAAACAAATAGAAAGATCTGAGTCAGCCACCTGGCAAAGTAAAACCGAATGAGAAATTGAAATAGCTGCAATCTTTACAGAAAAAAATCAATATCTATTCAGAAAAAAAATAGTTCTGTAAAACGGGGAGAAAAGCAGAAAAGATGGATGTCATGACAACATTGCAGAGATCATGCCTCATGTGAAAAGATGGTGGTTTAATTCAACATGAAAAGCACTATGGAACCAACCAAAAACATCAGACCACAGGAGAAAACTGAGGGTACACTCAACAATCACAACACTGTCAACACTGTCCCACTCTCAGGGTGGGTGACATCATGCCCCAAAGCTGAAATCTATAGCCATCATTGGTTGATGAATAAATAGATTTGCAACATGTACATGGTCAAATTCTAATCTAAACAATGGACAGATTAAAGACAAAGGTGCATAGTGTGTAGAGGTTTCTGCAGAGTCATTATCTTAAGTCCTTCAAACATTGTGTGGCCTTCAGCTTGGCTCAAGAACTGGGTATTGAGAAGTTCGTTAACTGGGTTACCATGGCCAAGAAGCAAAATCCAAGCCTTACATCACTGAGTGCAATGCAAAGCATCAGAAGCAGCGGTGTAACTGTATTTTCTTTATATTCTGGAAGATGTTATGCTTCTCCTCAGAGATACACTATATTACCAAAAGTATTCGCTCACTTGCCTTTACTCATACTATGAACTGAATTGCCATCCCATTCCTAACCAATAGAGTTTAATATGATGTCGGTCCACCTTTTGCAGCTATTACAGCTTCAACTCTTCTGGGAAGGCTGTCCACAAGGTTGAGGAGAGTGTTTATAGGAATTTTTGACCATTCTTCAAAAAGTGCATTGGTGAGGTCACACACTGATGTTGGTCGAGAAGGCCTGGCTCTCAGTCTCCGCTCCAATTCATCCCAAAGGTGTTCTATCGGGTTCAGGTCAGGACTCTGTGCAGGCCAGTCAAGTTCATCCACACCAGACTCTGTCATCCATGTCTTTATGGACCTTGCTTTGTGCACTGGTGCACAGTCATGTTGGAAGAGGAAACTGTTCCCACAAGGTTGGGAGCATGGAATTGTCCAAAATGCTTTGGTGTCCTGAAGCATTCAAAGTTCCTTTCACTGGAACTAAGGGGCCAAGCCCAGCTCCTGAAAAACAACCCCACACCATAATTCCTCCTCCACCAAATTTCACAGTCGGCACAATGCAGTCTGAAATGTACCGTTCTCCTGGCAACCTCCAAACCCAGACTCGTCCATCAGATTGCCAAATAGAAAAGCATGATTCATCACTCCAGAGAACGCGTCTCCACTGCTCTAGAGGCCAGTGGCGGCGTGCTTTACACCATTGCATCCAACGCGTTGCATTGCACTTGGTGATGTGTGGCTTGGCTGCAGCTGCTCGGCCATGGAAACCCATTCCATGAAGCTCTCTGCGTACTGTACTTGGGCTAATCTGAAGGTCACATGAAGTTTGTAGCTCTGCAGCAATTGACTGTGCAGAAAGTCGGCGACCTCTTTGCACTATGCGCTTCAGCATCCGCTGACCCCTTTCCGTCACTTTACGTGGCCTACCACTTCGTGGCCGAGTTGCTGTTGTTCCCAAACACTTCCATTATGTTATAAAGAGCTGACAGTTGACTGTGGAATATTTAGGAGCGAGGAAATTTCACAACTGGATTTGTTGCACATGTGGCATCCTATGACAGTTCCACGCTGGAATTCACTGAGCTCCTGAGAGCGGCCCATTCTTTCATAAATGTCTTGCTTCACAGTCTGCATGCCTGAGTGCTTGACTTTATACACCTGTGGCCAGGCCAAGTGATTAGGACACCTGATTCTGATCATTTGAATGGGTGAGCGAATACTTTTGGTAATACAGTGTAGTTCTAATGCAAGATGACTAAACACAAGTCCAAAAAGATATGGATGAGTAAGTAAAGTGGTGAAGAACTTGACTGGCCTACAGAGTCCTGACCTCAAACTGACAGAACACCTGTGGGGTGACTTAGAGCAGAGACTGTGAGCTAGACCTTCTCGTCCTGCATCAATCACAAATACAGTTCTGGAAGAATGGTCAGAAATTCCCATAAACACGCTCCTAAATCTTATGGAAAGCCCTCTCATAAGAGATGAAGCTGTTATAGCTGCCACGTGCGGGCTGACATTGTTTTAAACCTTATGGATTAAGAAAGATGTGTGTGTGTGTGTGTGTGTGTCTGTGTGTGACAAGGGAAGTGAGTGAATTTTGACAATATTGTGATCTTTATAGTCAGTCTATAAGAAACTAAAATGCAGGTGCGACTCACCTTTTTACATTTTAGACATAACAGTAACAGATGTGTTTACTAACTGAACTTACTGCCTTATAGATTACTATCCTGAATGCTATGTGCGGTAATATCTTTGCAGATTCCTTGTTCATGTTATCTAAAAACACCAAGTTTCACACAGTATTTACATTTTTAAATGGGATGGTATAAGCAGTTTGAAGAAAGCAATAGAAAAAAGGACAAAATTAACAAAATGCATTTGATCTTTTTCTTAGAACATTAAAAAACCATAACCAGTCTCAGTACAAATGGGACACCAGTTTTCATTTTGCCACTAATATATTCAGAGTTTGTTGAGCTACCTGAGTGACCAGGGGTTCCAGAAGCCTTTCCACTGTCAAAGTGCGGATTTCAAGATTTTTCGGATCCCATTTCAACAGGATTGGGGATGTTGCAGTCGTCATGGTCTCTGTTGGAATCAGAAGCATAACAAAAAAGTTAAACAAAAACAAGAATTGTTTTTATTTTTGCACAAAAAAGCTGTAGCAGTTCACACTTCTCTTAACATTTTTCATGAAAGGCCTGAAGATAATCTAAAGTTGATATTCACAGTCAAAAAAAAATCTGACAAAAACCGAACTCAACATGTGCTGGTTCATGAGTTTCAGCAAAGCCACTTAGACCATTCGAGAGCACAGAAACATTTGGCAGTGGGAGACTTGTTGGATGGGAGCTTCTGTTCAGGCACACTGTGTTGTGGTTCACTTCTATTGTAGAAAACCACTCAGCAAATTCTGCCTCTATTCATCAAATAAAAAGAAGGTCCAAACAGCAGTTTCTCTTTTAGCAAAGACTCATGGTAACGCTGACGATTCTCCTAACTGCAAATTAGAATCTGTAAACTAACTCCTGCTTGATAACACACTATATAATTTTCCAAATGTCAACTTTATGTTTGTATAACTTACTGAATATGTCTCAAGGTGAGAAGTTATAAAGCAGAGTTCATATCCATCTACAGTCAACTCAGACTGTAGCTAAACATACATACATTTTTCTATGATAGCATTCAGTTAAAAGTAAATAAAATTGAGAGAAAGTTGTAAAGTTTACAACAACAATTATGATTATAGTCATATAGTTATAGTCATATAGTCATATAGTCATTATAGTCAATTAATTCTTTTAAGCCTACAGAGTAAACAGAATGAATTCAACAAAATGAGTCCCAAATGAAGTTTTTCAATCTGCTCTTTAACTTATAATATGTTTTCTTTTTATATTGTATGAAAGTTTAGTGGGGTTATATCAGGTGAGTCTGAGAGCTGAACAGCTGGTATGTCAGCAGCACTCAGTCTCCTCAGTGGGACAGACTTCAGCAGTAGGCACTTTTGGATTAAGCCAGCTGGGACTGGCCCTATCTACTGCCAACGTAATGAAGCAAAAGGGAGTACAGAATATGAATAAATATGACAGATCTGGGCCAGAAGCTTCTAATACTAAACACAGTGATTTAAGATAGACGAACAAAAGGAAATCTGGCAGACTGACAATATTGTTCAAATCACTGCTTAGTCCACTGGAGATCTAAAAAGAGCATGACCTTTTATGTTTTTATATTTTCAGCCTGTTACTTATGCTCCCAACTTAAGCTCTTTGGTTTTTTGGGGGGTTGTTGTTGGGAACAGAGCTCAAAACTACCTCATTCAAGCAGCACTGGTGTTCAAAAATCATAAGAACTACCAACACAAAATGAACAGCACCAATTTTTAAACCATCTTTTAAAGACTTTTATATTTTTTTCACTTTGATTTGATTACTTTTAAATAAGTAATCAGCTCATGACAATAAAATAAATGTAGGGCTGCACAATAAGTTGTTCATTGTCAGCACAATCTACTACTACTACTACTACTACTACTGTCATTTAGCAGACGCTTTTATCCAAAGCGACTTACATTGAGAGAACATACAAGCAAGAAATCAAAGAGAAGGAAACAATATAAGGAGGCGGACTGTTTGGAGTCCAGTTTAATTCCGACGCTGATACATCAAGTGTATCAATTTTTATTTATTTTTTTTTTTTTGTAGAGATAAACTCCCAAATCGCTATCATAAATCATAAATCAATTCCACATTAAGACTGAAAGTGTTCTTTAAAGAGGTGAGTCTTAAGTCTGCTCTTAAAAGTAGCTGCCGACTCTGAGGATCGGACCGAGTTTGGTAGGTCATTCCACCATCGGGGGATAACAGAGGAGAAGAGTTTGGAACATGATCTCATGCCACGTTGTGGTGGAAGCGCTAGGCGTCTTTCAGCGGCTGAGCGTAGCTGACGCGTGGGAATGTAGGTTTGGATGAAGGAGTGAAGGTAAGTAGGAGCTGTGTGTGTTAGAGTCTGGTAAGCCAGAAGCAGAGCTTTGTATTTGACACAATATAAATGTGTAAAGTAAAAGACATCAGTATCACAGATATTTTCAAAAACACTATAATAATCCAGGTTCTACAATCATGCTTTGTGTACCCAAAATATCTGTGACCAATCAGAAGGACTTCCACTGTTCTTGGTACTAAAGCACATGGAGAGTGTTGTGATGAATGAAGAGAGGCACATTAGAGAATGTGAGTTCTTCTCAGCTCAAGACTTATATCACAGCTGCATGTTTTTCTGTTGTGAGGCTTCTGTTTTCTTGTTGTACATAGTATCTACAGCAGTATACCATTGCTATATGACAGCATAACCAAATAACCCCCAACTAGGAATGGTTAATATGGCCAAAAGTATTTGTCACAACATATATTTTTAAAATTTGTGATAATTATACAACTGATGAGACAACGTACTTTAAAACTTCACAAGTTTGTTGTGTTTCCTCTCTTCGCTACAATGGTCCACTTGCAGATGATCAGCAGACTGTGTTGTATCAATGTGACACTAGATGCTTCAGTTGTCAGAGAAGCTGTACTGTTTGTTTTGTTTTAAGACAGTATCTCTTGCATAGGCCTCCTATACTGAGCTGTGTGAGTTTAGGCGTGGTATGCAACAGGTCAGCAGTGGGGCACACTGCTTCCCATGAATTAAGCCTCTCAGTCCTGCAGCAGTTATTTCCGCCTGGGTGCTAATGTATATACACCATGTTAACTCGCTACCAGGATGAGTGCTTTCCTCACCATAACTCAAACCCATTCCTCTGGTACTACTGCTAAGTTAGCAAACAACTTTTGGATTGTAGGGCAAGGGGCAAATGTGAAGGAAAGCTATAGGTAGGGAAAAAACAAACAAAAAAGATGATCTAATATAAAACCCACCAACAGCAAGAGCTTGAACTGTTCAGTGAGTTACTTGACCACACAACACTGACAAATATGAGTTAAGTGAATATTGTACAAGTTGAGATGCGGCTGGTGTCAAGTGGTGCTATTCAGCCATTCTTTTCAGTGCTGCAAAGCAGAACGTTCAACGCTCAATTCATCACTACATTGCAGATACTGTGCCTGCTGAGTCTGGCAAAGAAAGCTCATCAAACTGGGTTTTGTTGTTAATTAGGTTTCTTGTTTTGTGTGGTCACTGCAGTTGTCTCAGTTCATTTATCATGTCTGTCTTCTGATGATAAATCGTCTGCGTGTTTGGTTTTCTTATTTTAATGGTAAAAGAAGAATTCATGAAAAAAGAGTGAAATCATTGTTACGTTCAGCATACGGTGAGTCACCGGGAATTTGTAATTAACAAGCACATAGATCTATTTCCACACAAGAAAAATAAACATCCTGACAACAGGCAGTGCTGCTTCTGTTAGGAAATCTTTTGAAGGACTGTATGTTGCCAAAAATACACAGTCCACTAGGTGTCCTCCAAAATCTTCCTCTTAAGAACTGACATTTTGATTTTAAATCATTTACAACTGACTGGTTTTGACATTTATGGTAAAAGGTGGTAAAATAATAAAGTCGACCCAAATGAAACAAAGAAATTGTTGTTGATGAGAATAAAACCCTGTATGCAGCACCAGTTTGTGTTTGTGCACCTGTTTCATTTGTCTTCTTGTAAATTAGCAGCTTTAAAGTTGCAGTACTGTTTTATTCTTTCTAACCCAGTGCTGGTGTTGAATTTTACACAACGCTAACAGAATCCATGAGCAGTCAAACATGTAACAATCCAGACAACGCTTGCTGAAGCAGGAGCTTTTATTTACTTTAATTCTGCTTTCCAAAAATTCTCCTTTATTTTAATTGAAGCCAAAATGTCCTTCATGAGACCACAGAAATGTCCAGCTGAACACTGTGGGGTATAGTTTATATTTCATCACTGTTAAGTGAATGACATGTTTCATCATCACGGAGCAAAGTTGGCAACAATATTGGAGTTGTCATAATGGCATTTGGACCAAGCGGCCACATGCTGCTATTCGGAGTAAGTTAGTTCATTTGTCACCCAGTGCAGTACCCTGTGAATGGTGTTTGTTTTTATTGCCCATTAAACAATATTATTACCTTCAGTTCTGCTTGTGTCAGCTCTTCTCAGAAATAGAGCTGATGACAGCGCAGAGAGACAACTGCTATGGGATGTAAAGTAACTGCCTCGACTGGCCAGGTGTTACACACGCACGTGCGCATACAGTATGTGTTTGGATGTGCTCGCCTGTACTGTATCTTAGGATGCATAATACTGACTATAAAGTTAAATGCATCTGCGGTTTTACAAGACTGAAAAAGGAAACTAATAACTTGTGATCTGGTTTAAATACAGAGGTTTTCATGAAATCAGTCAAATAACATTTCTAAGTAATGAATGATTTTAGCTGATCAACAAATCTCTTTGGAGCTTTCAGTAATAAATTGTGATTAAAAAGGAAAGATACAACAATCCTTGAGTTATACGGAGGTGTGCATGGCTCAGCAAAGAAAAGAGCAATGTTAAGATCCTGGCAGGATAAAATCAAGTAGAGGTATTAAATCAAACCTCAGAGATTAACAACTAACGTCTGACTTTGGAGTCAAATTAATGCAATTCATGCTTCAGATACGTAAAACCAATTAACACCCTGAAAAGGGTTTGGGTAGCAATTGTGTTCAAAATCATCCAGCTTTGTTTGACTGTGGAATAGAGGGGAGGGAGGGAGTGCGGGAGAGACAAAGCAGCACATGTCCGATTCAAAGCCGAGGCAGTAACTATGTTGTAACCTGCTGTGTCTTTGTAAAACATACTTCCTGTTAGTAACATCATGAACAGTGTTTAGGAACAAACCTGCAGCAATCCCAATCGCAGGGATCCAATAGTTCTGCTTTATGAAACTATCAAATCTGCCTTAAAACTGTCAATTCTGCTTTAAAAATACAAAATTCTGCTTTAATAACAGTATAACATGTTTTTAATTGAGCTGTATTAAAAACTGAAAAAAGCAACATATTATATATTTGTTTCAATAAAATATCTTTATCAAAGAAAAAAGATTAAGAGAAACCAGTAAAAAAATTAATTCTGCAAACAATTGTTCAGAGTTCAGGTTGGATTGTTTGCCATAGAAAATATATATATATAAGTGTCAGGGCAAGTGTTTTAAATGAAGAACAGCAGTAGGTTCAACTGGTAGGCAAGTGTGTTTCTACAGTCATTCTATTGACTGAAACAAGCCAAAAGGTTACAATCACTGTAGAAGATTGGTAAAGTGCAAAACATCATGGAGCCATGAGAAAAGTTTGTAGTCACAGTGTTGTATAAAAAAATCTACTTCCTGTTTACAACTCTTCTTGCTACTATGGTGAGGAATTCAGCAGCAAAGTCGTTTGTTAAGAAGAACTCAGGGCAGTATTAATCTGTGCTCGTTAGCTCCCAATTTGTTCACTTCATGAGTCACACACCAGTTTACTGGGACTCTTGTGGTCTACATTATAACCATTTCCAGACAGGCAGTTTACAGAAGAAAGACTACTGTGGATTTCTTACCTTTTACAATAGTTACTCTTTGGTCTTAAAAAACAAAACAAAATAATCACATTTATTATTTAACCAAACATTTTTTGCCAATATAACACACAGATAGCACAGAAATATATAAGTGTATTGTCTTTACAGTTAAACTGAGGTGAAAAATCTATCTAGCAGAAAAACACCATTTAACCCCTCTGATGTTTGATTAATGTCTATTAAGATGCTACACTTCACATGGACATTGGGCTGGAAAATCTTTTTAGTAACCCAACAGGAATTCTCAGAATAAAGGCTGAATAGTCAGAGAAAATGGGGCTCTTACACTTCAGCTTTCTAACCTTGCACCCCCACTGTTAACTGAGTGGTTGCAGTTTTATCCTCCTTCTTGAGCACCCCTGTTTGAACTTGCTGCTCAACACAATCTAAACTCTCTAAAAAGCAGCAGGGCCTTTTTTAAATGGCATCTACTCTGAAACCAGCTAGTGGTAAACATGCCAAAAAAATAATAAAATCTGACCAACATCTGAAACACGTGTAATAAAACTTCAGTCTTCAAATTGAAACGGAATGAATTTGATCATTTGTAAATACACAATTTTTCCATTTCATTATGTTTAATCACAGGATTCTGTGGTTGTTTGTTTTTTGTAATAGTTGGGTTAAAATGGTGCAAAACAAAAGTAAACAAAGCTTATCACTTCAACAGTTTTGAAGTACTTGTTAAAATTCAGGCCCAAACAATGACGTTAACTTCTACTAAAGGCAATAAATGTCCTGCCTCTCTTCATTGATCACAACAATCAGCAGTACACTGTACTTACAAAATATTGTGCTACTTCAATGAACATTTATTAGGGAACTGATTATTTGAAAATCCAACAATAAGTATGGAACTATATTTCAAATCTCAGACGATTTACTTGGTGTAATCTCAGGACAGAACTGTCATGGTTTAGAGTCGGGGATTAACTACAAATAGGTCAAATGTGAAAACATCTTTAATCCTGCACCATACATGTGTGTGTAGACCAAAGACAAACAGTTATCAACAATCTCACATGATTAAAAACAAAAACACTCAATCAAGTTCTCAAATTACATTTAGTTTGTTTACTGTAAATAAAAACAAACTGTTATTTAAAATACTCCCAGTCTATAGTTAAAATGAGGCAAGTAATCGTTTCAGGTTTTGGCTTTTGCTGAGGCACATTTCTCTGTCAAGAGCAAATAAATGTTGTTTTCTTCCAGCACTCTAAGCACTGTGGGCTCAACTTTTACTGGCACCTTGTTTATTGGTTCAAAGAGAATAAACCTTTTTTGGATAAGAAGTTTATAGGACAATAGCAACCAGGCAATCAGTTTAAATTCTAATGATCCCATTTTTCTAATAATGTTATTTTTAAATATATTTACATTTCTACATGTTAATTTATCAGAGGCAACAAAAAAAATTGCTGATATTTTGCAAGTCTTACCTTTTTTAAGTTTTCAAGCTGTGGTTGCTTTGTTTTAAAACTAAACTGAGTGGTTATAAATGATCCAACACATGCAGCAAATGGCAACTCCATAAACATAGCTATTAAGCTATGAAATTATTATAGATCTCACAAAAGTAGCAGCCGGGCTTAAATGAGTAAGCAGCTGTTTAGGAAGCAGCTTGTGTTAATGGGAAACTCTGTTGTTAATAAACTGAGCAGTAAAGCTGCATTCAATCATTGTTGTTGTTGCTTCTTCTTCTCATGGCAAAAAAACAAGAACACATTTTCCAAATCTGACTTCTGACTTTATTTTAAACCACTGGTTCAGGTCAACCTTTTTCTCCACAACACTGATCTCATGTCATGTCCTTTATTTTTAAGCTAGTCATGTCTTTGAAGAGATAAATTCTGAACAATTACAAAAGACAATATATTTGTTGATGCAACTATAGAGACCATTTTAACCAAGTGAAGTTTAACAGGTAAAACAAAACCAAAGAATGTTCCCGTGAACATCTTTCATAGTGGTTTCACACATCAACCTGACTGTCCTTACTAAGGTCATTGTTCTGCACTCATGCTCGGAATACAGTATCTGTTGCCCCGCCCACTGGCTTCATGATACTGATAAGGACACAGAAACACCATGCTGTTTTATGTTCTTATGGCATGGGAAAATGACAGCTTTATAGTGTCTCTGATTTTTACATGTTACATTAATCAATATTACATTTGTGCCCTGTGACACTTTTCCACACAAACTAAGTTGTGCACATTTCTGGTAATAAAGTCTCAAATATGTATATTTATGGAATATCACTGCACAATTTCAAGAAAGGCGTGTTTACTGGAAGTGACAAAATGCAAGGGAAATGAGGGAGATGTAAACAAAGTGATCACTATGGTAGAAAATGGAGAATGAGATCAAGAATCTGTCTTTTCTGAGGGTTTGTGTCTTTTTCTGAAGAAGGAAATCCAGTCAGGACAAGAAACTATAGGAAGAGAACTAGTTTTGTTTCACACAGCCAAATGATTGTGTCAAAACTGGTTCCACAGGATTTTACTTCTACCATCAAACACAGTCAGTCTCAATGTCACTGTGGAGGTCAACAAACTTCATGGATAAACAGCCAGATCAGAGCAATAGAGAAAGAAAAAAGGCTGAAATCCACAGAAAATTTTTGAAAGCTAAAGAAATGAGGTAAGTTTTTAGTTCCAATTTTAAAAAGTTCCCAAACTTATACAGAATCTTATGCGTTATGGTAAATTGTTCCATAATGTTGGTGCTGCAATTGCAAAAGCAGCTCTCCTTTGGTTTTAAGCTTGTATTTATGAACATGTCATAGCAGCTGATCAGCTGACCTCAGAGCTCTCCTGGGCTGGTAAACATTCAGAAGCTCAGCAAGGTACGGAAAAGCAACACCGCTTAGAACCTTAAAAACATGGCTTTGGCTGGACCTGCGCCTGTGAACTGAGTCAGAGGGTATCACGTCACCAGGCTCCTGATTGGTTGATACAACACGACTTGATGCTGGAGTTCAGATTTCCCCAACTTCAGCATCAAGCGCACCATGCGCAACTGCACAAAATGTAATGTAAGGTAAGACTGAAAAAAACTTTACAATGTTACCTTTTAAAACGATATTCAAGACGAGAAAAGTGTCTCGTGGTCAACAGTGTTAAAGGCTGCTGTCAGATCTAATGTTACCAGGACAGCAGCACAGGCAGCATCTACAGTTATAAGACCGTTTCAGCACTGTGGCAAATTCGAAAACCATATTGAAACTTCTCGTAGAGACTGTATCTGTAGCTGTCTAAAAGCAAATTTTTCCAAAATATTGGAGAGAAAAGATGTTTTCCTGCATTTCATCGCTTCCAGTTTTATTAGCTTCAAAATTGAGACTTGCTAGAATCTTGTAAAAATATTCATATTTGTCTTGTGTGTCAAACAACACAAATTTGCACCATGATTCACTGAAGAAAGTTATAAGGCTTCTAATATATTTGAGACCCAAGTCTGTCAGATACATTTGAAGTCTATGTGCTGATCTTTTATAATCAAAACAGAAATATTTGCTTTCAGGAGAAAACCCAAAAACCCCAAAATAACTTAGTAAAAGCTTAACCAGCAGTTAAATATATCACACAGTTGGACTACAATTGCCTGAATCTTAATATTATCATTAATATCTTCAATCAGCAATTATTAGAGTTACCTGTAAACTAAATTTGCAAATGTGCATGGCTTCATGTATTTCTATTCATGTTAACTCAGTTTCAGCAATGCTATAAAACAAAATGAATTTGTCACCTAAAAGTATCTCATTGAGCTTGAGCCAAATTATGAGATAAAACAGAAAGTTTATTATTAAATTACAGTTTCAGTAACTCCAAAAGGAAAGAGACACTGACAGTGAAGCAGGAACAGTTCCTGATAACTGCATCATTCTAGCAAGTTTAACAGAGACTAAAAGAGAAGGACTCAACGTTTTTCTGTCTTTAAACTAAAGACAGTCAGTTTCCACAGCAATGTGGCAAGAATGTACAAACAGCGTTCTATTACAGGATTTTATTTTGGTGAACTGTAGGATTTTTCCATCTTTTCTAATAGCTACCAAAACAACAACAACAGGATGTGTTGTATCACTCAATTCTAACCGAAACTTGCCATTTTCAGAATAATAAATTGTTACAAACAGGATTTTGAAAAGAGTAAAAACAAGCAATTTAGTGATATAAAAATGTTTCTGAAATTCAGCAACAAATGAGACATTTAGTAGGTCAGATAGCTGAATTCAGTCTCTATAAGAAGAGTTTCTTTCCTACAACTTTCATTTACTATTTTTGGTTGTTCAATTTAGTTTTTGTATTTATTTGGGATTGGTAAATTACGACAACTAAATACTATGATTCTAATGTTAATGCTGTTCTCAAAATGTTCACAATGTATCTTCACCCACAAAGTAAAAATATCTGTCATGGTGACGTCCTGAAGTGGTGTTCAAACCCACTGCATTCAGGCACTATGAACATGAGTAAACAGCTAGCATTTTCTACCTCTTTAACTATTTATTTATTTAAAAGAATGTTTCAATTTTTTTTCTTGTTATATTTAAAAATGCATTAAAAGTCTCATTCCAACTTCTAAGACATGACAACAAAAGTTTGACCCTAATTCACCACTAAAGGGAATTTAGACTTAAAAGAAAAGAGAAGCTGTCACCATGCAAACAGAAGACTGAGCACACAGTGTGGCGGCGAAGCCGGCCAATATGTGGGGCCCCATGAAAGGTCCCTGGTGCAGAATATGAACACAGGGGGTCTGACACAGCTTTTCCACTAAAGCAGTTCCAATGCTAGTTCATGGCTAATGTTAGAGTTTATTTATAAGTGATTCTGTAGAAAAAACAGCTAAGGACCAGTGTCTTACAGCCAGAGAGACACTACAAAGCTCTATCATTACACACGAATCATCACTTCCAATAAAGTGAATCCAATTCAAACTGGCACTTTAAACTATTTTTTATACACAAAGCTGCAAACAGGATTTAAACAAGGACCTTGCCTGCAGGTGATCTTAGCAAACATCACAGAGTTTAGAAACTGAGAGAAACAGCAGTTTTAAATTCAATCACAAAAACTGAATGAGATCACAGTGCTCATAATATTTGTCCGCTGGGTATTTTTACCCAGCAGTGCTCTGCTCATCAAAGGTTTGACGCCAAACAAGTTTCCACACACACGCATACACTGTGTTTTGACTTGATCTCTAATGGCTGGAAAAACAATGACGCCGCAAGTGAGGATGACCTCGAATTAGTAACAGTTCACTAAATCCTGTTGTTAGTGCACGCTGGATCTGCAGTTCCAGCTTTAAAAGGCTGCTCACTGTTTATATTACCTTTATCCACTTGAATCAAGTTAATTATGTTAACAGATGACTCCCAAAATGCAGCGCAGACAAATACTGAAGAAATTCTTATCAATTAGCTCTGACTTTGCTCTTAAGTCATGCAGACAAAGCTGACAGAACAGCACAATAACAAGAATCATGCTCCTCACAATTCCATCTAGTAGAACTGAACAACCTTCATAGAGATCGAGACGTTTGTAGGCAGCTGAGGGAGAGTCATTAAAACTGTGTGAAACTCAAGGCAGCAGCAACAACATAATAATAGTTGCTTTCTGCACAGGGAGCAGTTTTACTCTACCAAGATATGAAGTTCATTTCCCATTTAAGTTTTCACCTGATGCTACTAAAACTTTATGTTGTTTCTTTTCTTAATTAAATCTGTTATTAGCAAAAGATGTTTTGTTTTGTAAAGTACGCGCTTTGGTTTCCATCTTCTGCTCATCTGAAACAATCAATCAAAAGCTTTTAACAAAATCCCAGAATACCAAAGTCTAATAAAAACCTCATAAAGGCATAAATGCAGTATGATGTGAAAGAGTTAAGAAAGATCTGTAAAGTTCTGATGAATAATGCAGATACTACATGAACCCAGAACCAAACCAAATCAAGGTTTTATTGACTAGTAGAAACAATAGTTGTATTATTATGTTTCACAGCTAAACGTCAAAGTTTTTAAAAATCACAATGTGTCTGGAATGTGATGAACAGCTACAGAAATCAGGAGCAAAGGAGTTTTTAAAAGAAAGGATGAAGTGGAAGTTGGACTTCTGGATAGAGAAACATTTTTTGCCAACATAAATTTTCCATTTAACAAAAAGAAAAGGTAATTATTTAACCAAAATAAACCTGTTAAGCACAAACAGGAATGGTCAATAGCCAGTCAGTGACACATATAAGCCCAATAAATCCATCAGCTGATTAATTAGTCTGTTTACACATGAATGCACCACCTTGTATAACAAGCTTAGTTCCACCACAAATATTAACATTTATTAACAATATTAACTATTCTATGAACTACACAAAATAATGCACTTAGTGTTTTTGTACATGTGATTATATAATGATGCAAGACCCTTTGAAATCCACTTTTTTTTTCTTAATTCCATTTTAGTTTTTCGTGTCCAAAACTTTGCTGAAGTGAGCAGCTCATGATTTGATCTAGTTTCTTCTCTCTGTTTTGGATAAAAATGTTTGATTTTAAGTGGCTGTCACACCACCTGCAGGTCCATATCCAGGTCTGTAGTGGTTTCTTATAGTGGAAAACAAACTGATTATTGTAAGGCACCCTTTTAACCCGGTGATCATCTGACTGGAAAAGAAGCAAGAACTAAACAAGCTATGTGAGAAAACACTTCTGCTTAACCAAACTGAGGCCACAGAGGAAGCAGTATCTCCTGCTACCAAATCAACAATCTGTCTTCATCCACATCTAGCTTCTCCTCCATCATATAAGCGTATGGATTCTCTATAGCTACGTTTACATGGGCACATCTAATCGGAATAAACGCCCAATCGGATAAAAAAGACGTCATGTAAACATGTCAACCCGAATGTTTTGATCCGATGCAGCCTGATCCGAAAGAAATTTACTTCCGATCAAGAGGGGTGGTTTTGTCCGATCTTCATTCGGATAGACGTGCATGTATACACCCATTCGGAAAGAAAGGGTGAAAAGAGCCCACTGCGCATGCGTATAACTTCAGCGTGACGTCTTTCCACTTTCGCAGACCCAAGTAGAAAACATGGCGGGAGGTAAACAGAAGTGGTCTGCTGGTGCAGTCATCCTGTCATCCTGCTCTCCTCTCCTGTGGTGGAGGAGCAGTAGTAATATGTATTCAGCCGCTAGCTTGGTTAATGCGACCAGTAAAAACCCAAACATAAAGGTAATCACCCGCAGAAGGTCCATATTGGGGATAACGTGAGTCAGATCGAGCACACGATGGGGCGGGAAAGACGTGCAGAAAGGAAGGAGTTTGTTTACTTTTTTTTCTTCCCCCGGAAAGACAACTCGCTGTGCGCATGCTCAACTCATTTAACCTGATTGAGTGCTTGGTGCATGTGTACTCATGACATGATCAGATCATTTCAGTTAGTGTCCATGTAAACAGGGATTTGGGAATTCAGATCGACCAAGATTTTAATCAGATCGGGGAAATTTGGCGCATGTAAACGTAGCTTATGACACAGGAAGGTGCCCAGCAGTTCTATGCATATAAGCGTTGTGCATATATACAGTGGGGCAAAAAAGTATTTAGTCAGCCACCAATTGTGTAAGTTCTCCCACTTAAAAAGATCAGAGAGGCCTGTAATTTTCATCATAGGTGTACCTCAACTATGAGAGACAAAATGAGGAAAAAAAATCCAGAAAATCACATTGTCTGATTTTTAAAGAATTTATTTGCAAATTATGGTGGAAAATAAGTATTTGGTCA
>SSNP01000074.1:1795948-1835864 GCA_006937955.1 Pachypanchax playfairii | reverse complement strand
TCATGGCTAATGTTAGAGTTTATTTATAAGTGATTCTGTAGAAAAAACAGCTAAGGACCAGTGTCTTACAGCCAGAGAGACACTACAAAGCTCTATCATTACACACGAATCATCACTTCCAATAAAGTGAATCCAATTCAAACTGGCACTTTAAACTATTTTTTATACACAAAGCTGCAAACAGGATTTAAACAAGGACCTTGCCTGCAGGTGATCTTAGCAAACATCACAGAGTTTAGAAACTGAGAGAAACAGCAGTTTTAAATTCAATCACAAAAACTGAATGAGATCACAGTGCTCATAATATTTGTCCGCTGGGTATTTTTACCCAGCAGTGCTCTGCTCATCAAAGGTTTGACGCCAAACAAGTTTCCACACACACGCATACACTGTGTTTTGACTTGATCTCTAATGGCTGGAAAAACAATGACGCCGCAAGTGAGGATGACCTCGAATTAGTAACAGTTCACTAAATCCTGTTGTTAGTGCACGCTGGATCTGCAGTTCCAGCTTTAAAAGGCTGCTCACTGTTTATATTACCTTTATCCACTTGAATCAAGTTAATTATGTTAACAGATGACTCCCAAAATGCAGCGCAGACAAATACTGAAGAAATTCTTATCAATTAGCTCTGACTTTGCTCTTAAGTCATGCAGACAAAGCTGACAGAACAGCACAATAACAAGAATCATGCTCCTCACAATTCCATCTAGTAGAACTGAACAACCTTCATAGAGATCGAGACGTTTGTAGGCAGCTGAGGGAGAGTCATTAAAACTGTGTGAAACTCAAGGCAGCAGCAACAACATAATAATAGTTGCTTTCTGCACAGGGAGCAGTTTTACTCTACCAAGATATGAAGTTCATTTCCCATTTAAGTTTTCACCTGATGCTACTAAAACTTTATGTTGTTTCTTTTCTTAATTAAATCTGTTATTAGCAAAAGATGTTTTGTTTTGTAAAGTACGCGCTTTGGTTTCCATCTTCTGCTCATCTGAAACAATCAATCAAAAGCTTTTAACAAAATCCCAGAATACCAAAGTCTAATAAAAACCTCATAAAGGCATAAATGCAGTATGATGTGAAAGAGTTAAGAAAGATCTGTAAAGTTCTGATGAATAATGCAGATACTACATGAACCCAGAACCAAACCAAATCAAGGTTTTATTGACTAGTAGAAACAATAGTTGTATTATTATGTTTCACAGCTAAACGTCAAAGTTTTTAAAAATCACAATGTGTCTGGAATGTGATGAACAGCTACAGAAATCAGGAGCAAAGGAGTTTTTAAAAGAAAGGATGAAGTGGAAGTTGGACTTCTGGATAGAGAAACATTTTTTGCCAACATAAATTTTCCATTTAACAAAAAGAAAAGGTAATTATTTAACCAAAATAAACCTGTTAAGCACAAACAGGAATGGTCAATAGCCAGTCAGTGACACATATAAGCCCAATAAATCCATCAGCTGATTAATTAGTCTGTTTACACATGAATGCACCACCTTGTATAACAAGCTTAGTTCCACCACAAATATTAACATTTATTAACAATATTAACTATTCTATGAACTACACAAAATAATGCACTTAGTGTTTTTGTACATGTGATTATATAATGATGCAAGACCCTTTGAAATCCACTTTTTTTTTCTTAATTCCATTTTAGTTTTTCGTGTCCAAAACTTTGCTGAAGTGAGCAGCTCATGATTTGATCTAGTTTCTTCTCTCTGTTTTGGATAAAAATGTTTGATTTTAAGTGGCTGTCACACCACCTGCAGGTCCATATCCAGGTCTGTAGTGGTTTCTTATAGTGGAAAACAAACTGATTATTGTAAGGCACCCTTTTAACCCGGTGATCATCTGACTGGAAAAGAAGCAAGAACTAAACAAGCTATGTGAGAAAACACTTCTGCTTAACCAAACTGAGGCCACAGAGGAAGCAGTATCTCCTGCTACCAAATCAACAATCTGTCTTCATCCACATCTAGCTTCTCCTCCATCATATAAGCGTATGGATTCTCTATAGCTACGTTTACATGGGCACATCTAATCGGAATAAACGCCCAATCGGATAAAAAAGACGTCATGTAAACATGTCAACCCGAATGTTTTGATCCGATGCAGCCTGATCCGAAAGAAATTTACTTCCGATCAAGAGGGGTGGTTTTGTCCGATCTTCATTCGGATAGACGTGCATGTATACACCCATTCGGAAAGAAAGGGTGAAAAGAGCCCACTGCGCATGCGTATAACTTCAGCGTGACGTCTTTCCACTTTCGCAGACCCAAGTAGAAAACATGGCGGGAGGTAAACAGAAGTGGTCTGCTGGTGCAGTCATCCTGTCATCCTGCTCTCCTCTCCTGTGGTGGAGGAGCAGTAGTAATATGTATTCAGCCGCTAGCTTGGTTAATGCGACCAGTAAAAACCCAAACATAAAGGTAATCACCCGCAGAAGGTCCATATTGGGGATAACGTGAGTCAGATCGAGCACACGATGGGGCGGGAAAGACGTGCAGAAAGGAAGGAGTTTGTTTACTTTTTTTTCTTCCCCCGGAAAGACAACTCGCTGTGCGCATGCTCAACTCATTTAACCTGATTGAGTGCTTGGTGCATGTGTACTCATGACATGATCAGATCATTTCAGTTAGTGTCCATGTAAACAGGGATTTGGGAATTCAGATCGACCAAGATTTTAATCAGATCGGGGAAATTTGGCGCATGTAAACGTAGCTTATGACACAGGAAGGTGCCCAGCAGTTCTATGCATATAAGCGTTGTGCATATATACAGTGGGGCAAAAAAGTATTTAGTCAGCCACCAATTGTGTAAGTTCTCCCACTTAAAAAGATCAGAGAGGCCTGTAATTTTCATCATAGGTGTACCTCAACTATGAGAGACAAAATGAGGAAAAAAAATCCAGAAAATCACATTATCTGATTTTTAAAGAATTTATTTGCAAATAATGGTGGAAAATAAGTATTTGGTCACCTACAAACAAGTAAGATTTATGGCTTTCACAGACCTGTAACTTCTTTAAGAGGCTCCACGGTCCTCCACTCGTTACCTGTATTAATGGCACCTGTGTGAACTCGTTATCAGTATAAAAGACACCTGTCCACAACCTCAAACAGTCACGCTCCAAACTCCACTATGGCCAAGACCAAAGAGCTGTCAAAGGACACCAGAAACAAAATTGTAGACCTTCACCAGGCTGGGAAGACTGAATCTGCAATAGGTAAGCAGCTTGGTGTGAAGAAATCAACTGTGGGAGCAATTATTAGAAAATGGAAGACATACAAGACCACTGATAATCTCCCTCGATCTGGGGCTCCACGCAAGATCTCACCCCGTGGAGTCAAAATGATCACAAGAACGGTGAGCAAAAATCCCAGAACCACACGGAGGGACCTAGTGAATGACCTGCAGAGAGCTGGGACCAAAGTAACAAAGGCTACCATCAGTAACACACTACGCCGCCAGGGACTCAAATCCTGCAGTGCCAGACGTGTCCCCCTGCTGAAGCCAGGACACGTCCAGGCCCGTCTGCGGTTTGCTAGAGAGCATTTGGATGATCCAGAAGAGGATTGGGAGAACATCATATGGTCAGATGAAACCAAAATAGAACTTTTTGGTAGAAACTCAACTTGTCGTGTTTGGAGGGGAAAGAATGCTGAGTTGGATCCAAAGAACACCATACCTACTGTAAAGCATGGGGGTGGAAACATCATGCTTTGGGGCTGTTTTTCTGCAAGGGGACCAGGACGACTGATCCGTGTAAAGGAAAGAATGAATGGGGCCATGTATCGTAAGATTTTGAGTGAAAACCTCCTTCCATCAGCAAGGGCATTGAAAATGAGACGTGGCTGGGTCTTTCAGCATGACAATGATCCCAAACACACCGCCCGGGCAACGAAGGAGTGGCTTCGTAAGAAGCATTTCAAGGTCCTGGAGTGGCCTAGCCAGTCTCCAGATCTCAACCCCATAGAAAATCTCTGGAGGGAGTTGAAAGTCCGTGTTGCCCAGCGTCAGCCCCAAAACATCACTGCTCTAGAGGAGATCTGCATGGAGGAATGGGCCAAAATACCAGCAACAGTGTGTGAAAACCTTGTGAAGACTTACAGAAAACGTTTGACCTCTGTCATTGCCAACAAAGGCTATATAACAAAGTAGTGAGATTAACTTTTGTTATTGACCAAATACTTATTTTCCACCATAATTTGCAAATAAATTCTTTAAAAATCAGACAATGTGATTTTCTGGATTTTTTTTCCTCATTTTGTCTCTCATAGTTGAGGTATACCTATAATGAAAATTACAGGCCTCTCTGATCTTTTTAAGTGGGAGAACTTACACAATTGGTGGCTGACTAAATACTTTTTTGCCCCACTGTATATTATATATAACCATCAACCACTGTATTTGAATCAACAACTCAGAGGAGCTGCAGCTCACTGCCAACCATGACCTCCACTGTGCCCTCACTGTACCTTCATGTTCCTAAACCCCCAACCTGTCTGTTACAGAGAGATGTTCCATTAGCAGAAGAATACAAAAAAAGTAATGAACTTGTAACCTTCTGTGAATGTGGAAAACACTCAATCCCTAATGGAAATTACTACAAGACGCAAAGGTTTGCTGACTGTAACTTTGTGTAGCTTTCCTCTGTGTCAGAAAAGTTTCACTTATTGTTGTTTTTTCTTTATGAATCTCGATCAATAAAACATTTTAGGTTTGTGTCAAGCCCAGCGTTTTCCCACAGCTAAATTGAAAAGGTTAATAAAATCATCACAGGAAAAGCAGTTTCACCAAACGTCAAATGGATTAACTCGTCAGTAACGTGGAGACTGTTATATTTTCTGTTCTGGTTTCTGGATTCACAATCCCAATAAAAACTGCTGAATGGAAAAAAAATTACCAGAAGCAATCAACTGTAAGTTTAGTGCAAAGTACTCTGCAGAGGTAATAAAGTAACAGTTAGATTACAAACCAGGGAATAAAAAGTGCACCAGCATCAGAACAGGGATGTGGACTGACAACCCCTGCTTTATTTAGAGCAGATGAATGCTGAGCCTACAAACTGAACCCTGAGTCATGTGTATACATTATTTTTGATACATTAATGACAAAAAAAGGACTGTTTCATTTAAACAAATCAGTAATGCGGCTCTAAAAGTCTGCACAGTAGAAACAATGTGTGAGATGTCTGGTTCATTCTTCTGGTATAAATACAGGTTTATGTGCAGGAAAAGCATTTTTGTGGAGCGTGTATCGTTTATACAACTGTTGACAAGTGTTGCAGCAAATCTCATGGTGTGAGTGACCAATCCAGGAGGTTAAAATCTAAAAGACTTTAGGTACAAACTGTGTATAAAAGCTTTAGGGATAAAAGCTATTCTGGTGTCCTCTGTGGATCTGTGTACACTTCTCTTGCGAGTCTAAACAACTGAACATCAGAACAAATTTGGAGCTTTGTAGTGTCTAAATTTAGAGTGAAAAATGTCCATTTCAAGTTTTATCGTGGGACTGTAGCTATAACTGCTTAATGTTGGTGAAAACATTTACATAAATATTATTTAATGATGTTTAGCCATTAAATACAGTGATGCAGAACCCTGGAATAATCTGAGGAAATGCTTCAAGAAAAACTGGATATTAAAATTCCCAAATGCTGTAGTATTTCTCAGTATGATTTACAGACATGTGGGTGTTTTAAATACAAATAAAGACTAAACATTTAGGGATGACAGCCTCAAACAAGCTCACCGCCTGGATCATCACTGGGGCGGAGTGGCAGCTTCAGCTGTGTTGCGAGTAAATAGGAATTGATTTGAGATGTGGCTCCATGACTATAAAGAAAAGTTTTCTTATTATTGTTTGTGGAAGTGAGGACAATGATTTTATTTATTACACCTGGACAGGTCACCAGTTCATCACAGGGCCACACAGAGACGAAACCAATCACAGGCTGTCAAACTAGTTACTAATTAACCTCAAGCATGTCTTTTGGTCTGGGGGAAGAATGCAGAGTTCCCAGAGAAAATCCACTACATGTGCAAAGGTCCTGGACTGGTTTCAAACCCAGGACTTTCTCGCTGCAAGGCAACAGTGCTACCTGCTGCACCACCATGTCACCCGTAAGCAAATGTGTAAACAGTAATTAACCAAATACATTCACTCAATAATGTTACCCACTTTGACCCATTTAGGGTTGACCAAGAGATGAAGGGCACTTTGGATCAATTAATTAAGGGTTCCCACCCCCTCCCACACACACACACACTTGCATAATTGAGTTTTGAATAGCATGATAAATTCAGAAACAAAATATGCTGAGCTAACAGCAGGAAACAAGAACAACAAGGGCTCACGGGATGTCAGGTTATACAGCAGCTCTCACTAATTGTCTGCCTGCACATGCTAGCTCACCCAGCTTGGATGGAGGCAGAGACGTTGCTATGAAGCCAGATTTCAGTCAAAACAAAAAAAAAAAAAACGACTTTCGCCTTCTGCTGCTTGCAGAACTGTAGTCAGATATAAGCCATCGTTTTAAACAAGGGACGGAAATTTGCAATAAAAATGAATAGTGTTGTGTACATTATGCACATTAGTGTTAAACCAGGCCTGGTTAACAGCCCCTTTGCCCCATTTTGTCATCTAGCACATGGGTCTCTGTGTGTTCTTGCTCAGTCAACTGGCTGCCTCTTCAGCAGTTCCTCCTCCACAACATAAAGTCTACAATCCTCTACAGGCTAATCTTGATTTCCACCAACAAATCATCATTAACACACACAGAAAAATACTTTTTACTGGACTAAAAGAAAGTTAATCCAATTACAGATTGCATCCCCCAACACAACAGCCATCCAAGGCCTTTATTACACCCACAGTCCTTAAAACAGCTCTTCAATCAGGTTTCTGTTTTTTTATCCCACCTGCAGCCTTCCAGTTCTGCACACGCTCTACTGGAGCTAAGGTTGTGCACAGAAAGCAGCGGCGCGCGAGTCTCCAAATGTCATGATGACTCGAGGATGACATAATAGCATGAATAAGGTGCACACATGTCTACATGATGTGAATTCAATCATGTAACATGGGTTATAAATCAGCACCAATTATACCATCACTCCAAAACAACCTTGTGGAGCTTCAAGTTGATCCGGCAGAACTGTTCATGAGCACGTAAACATACCCTGTGATGCAGATCAAAGACGATACCTTCCAGAGACAGATGGAAAGAGAGCAGCAGACATCTTTTCACTTAGTTCTAAGAAACCTTTCAGCTGGATGGAGCTAAAATGCAAACTGAGGTGAGGATGCACCTGCAGTTGGAACACGCAGGAAAGTTAAATGACCTTTCAAAACATTACAAATAGAAGGAATCTTTCATATTTGAGAGCCTCAGGAAGATCGAGTCATAAAAAATGTATAGCTCCTGTTGTCAACTTGCCTCTCTGGCTGGTTGCACAGAAACATTGACCACAGACTCTACCCCATCACAGATTTTCCAAGTGAATTCACATGAGACAAACAAACTTTAAAACAGATGAAGTGTAACAGAATGTTTAAAACAAAATCTACTCTGGTTTAAAAAACAGCCAGCGTGCGTTCTGTGTTTCACCAGTTACATTCTCTCAAGAACCTGAAGCCTGATGACTCGGTTCTGCAATCAGTAACTGACCAGAACAAACGCACAGCAAACAACCAACTCTGCAGCAACAATAACATTCAGAATATAGCACATCATCGCAACATAAAAGGAAGAAGTCTGAAATATTGAGGCCTGCATTCCTCTCAGTCTACTTCATATTCCACACTTTGATTTAAGAGCTTCTCTAAAAGTCTCTCTGGGTTTTTAGCAGCTTCAACTGGCAAAAAGTAAAGTTTATTCTAAAGTGCTGTAAAAAAACTGTTATTAACCAAAAATAAGATACAGAAGATATTAACATTTTATTTTAGTTGCAGAGACAAAAATGTGTGCACTTTTTATATTTCACATTTATTTTCTTATTAATGTTTCATAAGCGAAAACACTTTTGATGACTTACAAAAGCTCTGCGAACACTTTCACCAAGAAATATTATTCAACCACATCCACCCACGGGGTAATGAGTAATTGAGGAGGGGTGGATGGATTGATTTTCCTTGTGTTAATGACAGCGCTATAGAGAACGATGCTCGGCTGGAACACTCCTTTCACTAGGCATTGAGGATGTAGCTGCGGTCAAAGCAAATGCATATTTTGAGAAACAGAAAGGAGTATCTTCAATCATATGCGATGAACCAAACTGCTGCTGCACTGCTGGATCATCATCTTTACTGTCCATTTTTAAACAATAGGGTTCTCTTCTCAATCTTCTTTGCAGCGTAGGACTATTACCTGCATACTAATTAAAGTAATTAAGTGCACATCCAGGCTGCAGGCTGATAATACTATTATAAAACACATTATATCACATAAAAAAAGAGGAAAAATGGACACCTCTATTCAAAAATCTTTCACACTCCACATAAAGATGTTGTTTAACCATGGTTAAAACTGATGCTGCAGACACACACGCTGCAACTATTGATTGTTTTGTGTTGCCTCATCTCCTAAAAACTACTCAGCACATGTGCACAAGTTTGAGTGAATGAGGACCCAAGACAGCAAGCAATCCTGTTCCACTTAGCGGGGAACCATGGCTACCTTGGAGGCGTGCTTCAGCATAACAACAACGAGGGGTTCCACAGTAGTCAGTCAATACGGCCTGCTCTCTCCCAGGAGACAGGAAACACAAAACACTCCTGGCAGCCATTGATTGCATAGTGTCACACATCACATAAATTATATTCCCCCTTTTCCATGATCCCAAGTGAACAAAAATTATTTCTACTGAGAATGGCATATTTCATGTGATCTAGAGGATTTTGACGACTGTTAAAACTCTGAGTTTGAGTTTAAAAAAAAAATATGTTGTGAAAAATGCTTTTTAATGCATTTGTGTTACACTTTCAGAAGTAATTTAAAGTGTTACTTTTTTAGGAGAATTAAAAAAAGAACATACACTGTATTGCTAAAAGATGCTTAACAGTCAACTGTTGTGTAACAACATAATCCCACACTTGGATTTAACCTACAGTAAATTACAAGAAGAAAAAAAAAATAGAACAGTTAAACAGTGCACAGTCTGAAATTTAAAAAATAGTCCCAAATGGTGAGACTGCAATAAACATAATTATTTCCCAAAGGGGTAGACGAGAGTCCGTCTGTGCTCAGCGACCTGGAAGCACAGCGGCTTTTGCCTCATCTGCCTCCCCTCGATACCACGTACTTTTTGTAGTACTTGCTAAGCAAAAATTACTAAAAGATTTGTTCTGTCTCAGAACTTGAATCACTGGAGACAAGAAAATTACTTTTGAAAGGACAGTTGAAACAGCGCTGAACAAAAAGGTGTATTACAGAGACTGATGAGTGGATAACTGGAAACAATCTCATGTTCATTTCAGATCGATCGATCATTATTTGTCTTTTTGCCTTGCAAGTTTGGGCTGACTGGATGTGTCAACCCCTTTGCCAGGGGAGAAGCTCAGCTTCTAAATCCAGCTATATGACCTCTACAAGCACCCAGGATCATGGATCTCCACTTACAGGAAGGGAATGTGGCAGATGACACCACATCTAAAAGGTTTGGATCCCAGCTGACTGAGGATCAAATGCTTCAATCACAGGCCAAACGCCATAAATTTATCTGCATCTAGAAAAATCAAAACGTATGAGGCTTTTGGTAAATACTCATAACGTTAAAGCTGTCTGTAGAACTGAAGCAGCTCACTGAGATTTCTCTACACTTGCAGGGTGAGACATGTAACAGCAGTTTGCGACTTCACATCCTTGAACCAAGTGAGGCGGACTTATAAATAAATAATCTCGCGTCCCCTCGCGACGTTATCAAAATAACTTTTTGATCAACTCCCACGAAAAACGAGTGACAAGCAGACAGGATTTAGTACCCACGAGATGGAACTGTCAGCCAGACAAAGAGACTGAATTATACAGGACAAAGAAATTTGATGTTTATTGAAGGGGGGGGGGCAGAAAGGGCAGGAAGTCACACGCGCTCCATAAGTCAGAAGAGAAATTCAGAGCCAATTAAGAGCCAGCTGATAAATAATTAACCTACCATCGATGCAGGTGTGTGAGAGCTCATTTACAACTAAAAGTAGCCGGTGCTTGTTAGCCTAGCCTAGCAGCCCTGCCCGGTCTCTGCCCGACGAGCAGGCTTTCAGCACCGGGCTCTCCGGATAGCGGTGGTCGGTGTGCAGTTCGGGTAACAGCAAAGTGTTCGATGCTGAGGTTTATGCTAACGGGACTAGTCCAGCTGGAGAAAATAAACGCCACGACTATGTAGAGGAATTGCTCAGTGTTTTATTGCAGGGATTTATTTAGCAACCCAGCGCGTGAGCTACGGCTCAATGATGAATGGAAAGCCGGACCTCGCCTAAGCTAACGTTAGCAGCACGGCGGAGCAGTCGGTGCAGTAAGAGTGATGCTACAAGCTGCTAGCAAGGCGAAAAAAACCCCTTCCAGCTCAAAAGCCACAGCTCCAAAACTAACTACATACCTTTAACCGTTGAGGATGACGCCTCTCGCAGGTTCACAAAGTGTGCGCAGCGCTTGGTCTCACAGAGTACTCCCAGAAAAATGGTGTCCTCCCGTTCAGTAAAACCCCCTGGAGAGTGTCGATCCGGACGCTCTCCTTAATCTGGTGGTGCTGAATCTGAGGCTACACGCTTTTGTCGGTATGTCGGAAATGCCTCCTCCTCCCACGGTCCCTGCGAAATAATGACCCCTCCCAGCTCTCCAACCGCAACAACGGAGTAGGCAGGTGCAGACGGTGATGCGCTAGTCACAGAGAGCCTTGCAGCGTAGTGGGCTGCGTGCTCCGGTCCACGGCTGTCAAATCAGAGGAGGCTCCAACAGTGCGCAAGCGCACCAGAAGCAAAGCGCACCACGTTCTCTCTGATAGAACATAAGACTTATGTACACCTTCAACAAAATAAAAGGCTAATAATAATCTTCATTTTGTTTAATGTTTGAACAGGTAAAGTTTACTGCTATTAATTTGGTTTGATAGAATTGTATTGGTTATTTTTATTAGTTTATCTTTAAAAATACCCCTATTTAGATATATTCAGTAATCAGCTATGGATTTGATAATAATCAGCTGCCAGGCAGCATCACGTGTGTTAAGTTGATTACATGAAATGCCAGTACTTAAGGTCTAATCCTAAGATCTTGTTCTTGACTTTTAAAGCTCTTATCACTGTTCTGTCTGGCCTAGTCTCATTCTGTCCCATGTGTAGCCTCAAGCCATCAGGCAGAGGTGACAGTGTTTGCACTCAAAGCTTTAAACACACTACAAAAGCTGCCTGGGGTGAAAAAAGGTCAAAATTGTCCTTGATTTACTCGTTTTTATTAGTTTTTCTATTTTCACCTTGTATCACAACTTATTTATTTGTAGATATTTTACTCAGTTTTACAGTCTCAGTTTTTCTGCATGTTCAGTCGAACTGTGTGTTTGAATTCTCATTTCCTGGAAAGTCTAAAATCTTGCATTTTGGGTTATTTGGGGATTCTAAATTGAGCCCAAGAGCATGTGTTTGTGTGATGTTTGTGATGTGTCTTGGGTGTGCCCTGTCTCTTGCTTTTGCTGACTACTAAGATAATTAGCTTTGGGAAAGAAAACAAGCAGGAAATGTTGCTCATTTTCCCTCATCTGTTTTATCAGTGCATGTTGGAACCCAATATCTCTCCTGACAACTCCTTTAGACTTGTCCTATAATAGACTCAAGCTTTTTATCGTGTGATTCCCTGACCTGACACATGCAGTACAAAAAACAAAACTGCTCTGTGAATAAACCCTAAATCTTTGAACATAACAAGTTGCCAACTATTCCATTGTGTTAAGCTCAAATCAAAAAGAAGAAGGCTGTAAAAAAAAAAAAAAAATCAATAAGCACCTCTTGCTTGTAAAGCTACTTGAGATTTATGCAGTGATTTTTAGCAACTCATCGCTCAGCCTGTGTGTGCTTTAATATGTATGCACACATGCTGCTGAACAGTCCCTCCCCTGTAACTGCAGATTGGGCACTCCAGGGATTGTTGTCGCTTGAAGTCCCCGGACTGGTTTCCAACGCTCTCCTCCTAACACAATGAGGTCATTGCTGGATCAATCCGCTGTACTTAAGGGCTGAACCAAAAAAAAAAAAAGAAGAGAAGTTTTCAAATCTCCAAACTCTCAAAATCCCATGAATTATCCTCAAAGAGGAAGAATTTAGGGCAGGAAAAGGGGATTGGGGTTACAGTTTCTAAAAACTGACTGCAGCATTTAACATCACATGAAGAGAAGGATGTTCAGTTTGCTTATTGCTATTTTTGTTCATTCTCATGTAAATGTTGTTCACATTTCTTGAAATCAAAAGTCAAATGCCAAATATAATTAACATGACAGCTGTTTTCAACATCGACTCTTCCAGCAACGGTACTAGAATAATTCCAGGTTCGATCATACAGACCATAAAAATTACACGGCAACCTTGTTGACTTGGAAAAATATAAATGCATAATAAATCAGTATATCTTCTACTGTGAGCCATAACACATAATCAAAGGCATAGTAGAAAACACAGCTGCAGTGTCTGCATCTGAAGTGCAAGAATTTGCAATTTTTGTTATGGAACAACATAAAACAGTCATTTGAAGGAGAAACCAGTGAAGAACTTGAAACAAGAAGTCTCACAAAGGTATTTTAATGATGTTTTTCAATCCCTCAAAAGCGTTGGAAGAGAGAAACAGCACATTCTCAATTTTATAGTGAAGAGTTCAGATTCAAATTGTTCTCAAAGTAAGAAAGATACAGATTTCAAAGTGTAAAAACCTGAAAAGAAAAGATGTTTAAAATGCACATTTTTGTAAAAAATCCTCAGTCCAATTATACCTTTATAACCATATAAATTATTGGATTTATCTCTTCACAGAAGACCTATTCTGGATCCTGCCTCCTGCCAAATGACCACTGGATTAGGAGCTGGATTAGAAACTGGCTTCCTGCGATCCTCAGCATCATGGCGTCATGCTTTTGGCCTGTAGGAGAAAACCTACATAGCAAAGGCAGAACATGCAGACATGCAGAAAGACCCCAGCCAGGCGTTGAATCCACGACCTTCTTACTGCGAGGCAACAGTGTCAAACTGTGCCAGGACACGAAGCTGAGTCAATTGTGAGGGGACAAATTCGATCTGATAAAGACTTGGCAGTAATGTGTTTTATGGTGTATTTCAGTTGCAGACACTGACAATGAGATTTATTTTAATCACATGATCATTATTGTGACAAAACATTCACATGGAAGCAGAGTTTTGAGGAAAATAGTCTGGCTTTGTTAAAATGTGTTTTCATCTTGTTAGTCTTCTACTAAATTATAAACCTCTAAATTGTAAAATTGTGAGTGAATCATTTTGCTGTAAATACTTTGAGGTTTTTGAAAAAAAAAACAAAAGAATATTTCCAACAACAACAATGTCTATTTATTTTACATATGTATAAATACAAGAACAAACATTCATTATGTGTGTAATAAATTTGGCAAAATAAAATACATATATATACAAGTGATACACCTTTTTTTAATTTATAACATTCCTGTAAAAATGTTCATACTAAGGGTCTGTAAATGTGTAAATGTTTGTCCCTTCCAGTAGTGAAGTGTTTCCTTGTGTCAGATATTTACTTCAACTCGCTTTAGCAATCTGATGAAAGCCTCGAAGGGACTGTTTCTGCTCCAGTGAAAAAGCAGTCATATTTGTGAAATGTTCTGTGGATTATTTTTATTATGCACACTCTGAGAGAAGGTGGCAGATTTGTGATCATTCTGCCCTTTTTGCATTACCCCGCAGCTTGCTTTGTAAGCCTCCGAGCTTGATGGGAGTGTGCGGACCAGATAAGCATGTGGACCTCCTCCCAGAGGCTTTACAATTGGACCTGGTATAACAATGTCGCAGCAGCCGACTGTCAGAACTGCCTCGGTATAATCTGAGGCTTCATTCTAAAACACAAACCTCTAAACAAGAACATGTTTAAAAAGTCGGTTGCTCTTGAAATAACATGTAATCTTTCTCTACAGTAAAATCTGTGTCAGATTAATTTGACTTTCAATAATCTCCCAGAATAAAAACTCTTTTTTAAATTGCCATAAAGTAGAAAAAACACAAACAATGTGGCTAAAATATAAGATAATGCCTCACTAGTTTTATTAAATTTTCTTCTGCAGTGAGATGGACTTGTGATGCATAAAACAATTACATGCCTCAGTGGGTGGAAACACCGCCCAACAGGGAGCATGATTATATTACACATTATATTATATATATATATATATATATATATATATATTTACACTGCTGGAGGGATAATGACAAGATTAATGCTGCTTGAATTGCTGGTTTATGTTTAAAATGATATTGATAGTCACACCAGTGGTGTTGAGAAACAATTATTGTCTTCACAGGTTCTGCTACAAATTATCAACTCTGTGGATAAATTAAACCTGATTCAATGTTTTATTTGTACAGCTTTTTTTTTTTAAAAAAGTTACTGCTGTTTTTATTTACAAGCTTAACTTTGTTCAACTCTGATGGATTTTTGAGCAGGCTGAAACAAACAATCACTATGGTTCAGTAATGAAAGTTGGATGTTCCCTGATATGTTCGGCTTGAATCATTTGTTGGCTGATTTTCAATCTAGAATTACATCTTGATTTTGAATTTGAAAACATTTAGAGTTATTATAAGAAAAAGAATGTTTCCAGGTCAAAACGACTGAAAGTATTAACCCCTCCTTTCCACTGGACGTGTCGGCAGCGGACAATGTTTTGCTTGTGCAATCAGTAGCACGTACCTTCCTACCGGGAGCACTACGCATGCATAAATCACTTGCATAGCGTCACATCCAGCTGGTCCCAGAAGATCACAAAATCTCACAAGAATAGCGAAAACACACGTGATTTTGTCAGTACACAACAACAAGTAGGGGAAAAAATGACATGCATCCAGAAGGTATGTGGTTTATTTTTCCACCACCGACAGACTTAAAACCCGTCACAGGTACTGTTCTTTCTCGTAGTCTCGCAAACGGAAATCCACACGTCCTTTTTTTAAAAAAACTTCTGGGTATGAACGTCTGATTTCCTGTCTGGTCCAAACTGAACTTTTAGAAGCACACCACGTAAAAAATAGAACTGCAACTGGGACGCATCTCATGTGCGCTGATTCGCGCACAGTGGGAACAGTCTCATTGACTTTATTAGCAGCTATCAGCCGTGTATTATGTGTCACTAACGTTGCGCATCTGTTTTGCGTGTTTTCACAAGAGAACCAGATTTGTTCTGGCTACATAACATTTCGAGCTAATCTCATGAACATATTTATTTGAGTGTATTATTGTCCTTCAGTTTCTGTAATGAATTAACGTTAATAAAGAAATTAGATAACCTTTTGTTCTTTAAATCAAGATTCACACTGACATTTCACTTACTCAAATTCTTTACTGCATTTAGAAAGAGACTCTACACATCAACATAAAGTGAAAGTGGGTCTTACTTTAGTTCTAATTTAGTTCTCCTGAACAACTAAAATAAACAGCAGGAGGTTCTTTATTAGGTGTTACCAGCTTGCCACCTTGAAATGAGTTCATTAGTAGGATTTTCAGAAAGTCACCCTGAGGTGGTGAGACTGATCCTCATTACACGATACGCAGCACTTTTACTTCTGCTCTTATAATCCTGACTTTCTTTGTTTAAGTTTTCACTGTTACTCAATTTAGCCACAAACAGAAAATCTTAAACTGATAAATAAACTGATTAATTAGTCCTGCAGTCTTTTCCTTTCAGCTGTCATCTTCTTTAAAGAGAACCCCGAATACTTTAGTTTTGTCTACTCTCTGGATGTATAATACCCTTAGTTTTGTCAAAAGTTACTGTGGCCAGACCAAAACGTGAGAAATGTGGAGTCTGAACAAGCCAGTGCCAGGAGAGAGGGAAGATGGAGCAGAGTGGACAGGTCCCAGAAGCAGGCGGTGAGTCTGAGAATGAGGGTGCGGTACGACCTGAATGGGTTGAAACGTGGATGAGGAAGGCAGCATCCTCAAAGTCACAGGTGAACATGAACATCCAAACGTTGCCTTGGCAGTGGAGAGCTTGATCGTAGCAGTGAATACAGACACTGTGGACAAATAGTAAAAAGGATGAGTGACTATAACTTTATGAGATAAACTTGGATTGTACTTGGCATTAGGTGAGGCCTGAATCAGCCATGGGGTTCAACAGTCTGGCGTCGACTAGCGGCAGAGCCCTGGCCTATGAAGCCCAAACCTTTTCATGATTGTGGTTGATGACAGGTGTGACCAGTGGTGTAGTCCAGGGTATACGCTGGTATACAGCATATACCTACTTATTTTTCAGTGAGCATCGCATATACCCACTTCTAAACCCCACTTGATGCACACCGTTCAGTAATATCTGTAAACCAGATTACCCACTTTTTCCTCAAGGATGGTGAAGCCATGACCCACCCTCTGCCTATAATTGGCTGGTACTCGCTGCTTTCACTGATTGGTTAACTTTAAGCATGAGGACTGATGAGCCAATCAGAGGCAGAGTATGGCGGGTCATGCCGAGGAAAATATCGCTAGTACGGTACTAGCGATAAATACATTTTCCTTTCTTTCAGGCTGCTTGTGTGACTAGTACTAACTACATATGGCTCCTAATCAAGTCAGGATCATTTTATAATATAGAGCAAGTAGAATGACAGATTTTTGGGTAAAGTAAATCATAGTCTAACATGTCACTGTTTCTAAAACAGCTTCTTTTCTAGGCTACTTTTTTTTTCCTAAAGGTGAAAACTGAGAGTATACGCACTTCTCCAGGGACCACTACACCACTGGGTGTGACTGCAGGTAGATGACATGTGGCCCCGCCTGGAGGCGGGGATAAGCTGCACGCCCGCTGCCTGGTTACATACAGGGGAAGAAACAGGAGGAAACAAACTACAAGCAGGAGAGAGAGTGAGGGAGAAACTGGAATTAGGAAAGGACATACTATGTGTTTTACAAAAGTATGTTCTACCATCACCATTTCTGTTTTGTGGAAACAGTTTTTTTAAGCTGTGAATACCTTCAAAAATGGATTAAATTTCACCTATTTTATTGGACACTTAAGATTTTGTGGCATTTGATATTAAAGACAGAGACAAAAACCGGCTGAAGGACAAAGAGTTAATCAGCAGTCACGAGTCTAACTGGACTGAAGAACCCACATCTCATTGGAAAGGTTATGTTACAGTTTGTGTACTGTTTGATGTACACGCTGCTACAAACTTCTTCACAATGACTCTCATCCATTTCCAAAGAGATCTACAGGGAAAAATCAAAGCAGCTGCTTCTCTCAGAGTGCAGCCGTATAGTTTATATTAAATCTCCCGATATGTTAAGTGCTAACTGGAAAGCAAACGCTACCTCATTTCCTTGGATGTGAGAACAATAAATAGCTTTCGAGAGCAATCCATTTTGTTGCAGGAGATTGTCTTTGTTAATGAGCTTGGAGCAGAATGAAAAAAAAAAAGAAAAACTGCTCAAATCCCTCAGTCTCAATTACCTCACATGGAAAAGTCCTAAAATGCAGCAGTTTATTCTTTGCATAATACCAGTGGAAAAAAGGTAAGCTTTGTTTTTTTCTGCTTTCATCAGTGTAAAGGAGAGGAGAGATTATTCAGAAAGATATATTTTCCACTCTAATCCCCCCCCCAGTTAACTCCACAGTTTCTCCCAAATGCAGACAGATGACTCTGCAGCAGCCCTGAATGATAAAACTCTTGATCACTGTCTCAACAAACGAAAGTCTTTGAAGTACTACTGGGAAATCAACACACACCATGTGATAAATGCATTGCCTTTTCACTGGTAGAAAATCTGCCAGTAAGATGATAAGTTTTCTGCAATAAAGTAAGAAGACTGTGGGTCAGACAGACAGACAGACAGGTAGGAACCAAGACAGTGAGCAATGATGAAACAAGTATGACAGCGAGGAAACAGAAAAAGGTCACGTCTTTAACCAACAGCTCATCAGCAAATCTTGGCAAAAGGTGTCGGGAGGCTGGGAGGGAAGTCGTCCTCTGATCGGGAGGTGAGCGGTTTGATCTCAGGCCTCAGCAGGCAAAATACTGAACCCCAAAAAACTGTCCCCTGGGTGTTGTAGAGATGGCAGCATTCTGCTCCTCAGGGACGAATGAACGAACGACGAATAAACCTTAAAATATAGGAGCTGCATTAAGTTTGATGTGGTATTTAAGCAAACTGCTTGTAGCGCAGGTGAAATGACCAACGTGAAATGTTTTAAAAATAAATGTTTTAAAATAACAGTAAGTCAGTGATGGTATTTCTTCGGTCTTACAGAATCATATGATGTGAAAACGAGGACATGGACTGAATCCCAGTACAGATAAGGATTGTAATTATGTTTTAAATGGAACTAACAAGAACAAAACATATTAGATCTGTGACTGGAAAAACATTGTTGTAAACATTGATCCAAAATGGATCCACTGTATGTGTTTACATTTCTCCAATAAGGAGAAGTTTTGTTGCATTATTACTTGCCATAAACCTTTCCATCACCTTTTTTTAGGTCAAAACCAGTGGCAGCTAGTGAAATATTTTTTGGGTAGGGCTGCATAAATCCAATTAAGTGATGGTCAATAAAACATTTGTAAAGATGAGTTAATGTAAACCCTGTATTCAAAATACATTTTCAACTTCAGTTAAATATTTAACAAAGACTTTATTCAAATGTAAAATAAAAAAAAATAATCACCAGAACAGGTTAATCTAGTCAGCCAAACAGACACATTTTGTGTATTAACAATAAAATGTTGTATTTTAAGTAATATTTAATATAATATAAACATTAAATATTTTTGATCATTTTAATTGTCCAGCACTGGATAAACCTCCCCAGTTGTGTCCAGCATGTCTCAGGAAACCTCCTACTGAGCTGTAGAAACAGTTCTCCATGCAGCAGGTCACACTGACGAGATGCTGAGCGAAGACAAAACACTCCTCAATGTGCAGCAGGACGGTGTCACACACCTGGAAAACTGTTTTTCATTATAATAAACTAACAGCCATCTACTAGTCACAATTTTAAACTTCCTAACAACTTTTTTTCTTTACAGACTATCACTGGGCTTAACAAGTTTCCCTTCTGTTTGTGTAGGTTCTCATACGTCCAGGACGTAGACATCTTGTGAAAGGTTAATAAAAACAACTGGACTGTTGTGTTTTTCTTGAAAATGTTTCGCCTTTCATCCAAAAGGCTTCTTCAGTTCTGGAATAAGGATTGGGAGTAGCAGGTTTATAAGCTGTAACCAGAAAGTCCACAGCTAGAAGCAACTAACGAGGTCATTGTTTTTATAATGGTAGCTCGTCAGGGGCCCAGACTATCCCTGAGTTCATTCCCAAATAGGGTCGTAGAGCCTAACGACCCTACCTGGTCCCCATCAAAGCCAGCCTGGCCTCTGTCCTGATCACATGGCTTGAGGTGTGAGCTTCCGTGAAACTGCCTGGGAAGACGAGTAAGGGCTGTGGTGCAGGTGTTTGAAAGATGAAATCTGAGGCCTCCTCATTTGTTTAATGATGTTTTTTCACGTTTTACATAGATTTCTTTCACTCCTTTCTCAAACCATCTATCTTCCCTGTCCAAAATGTGTACATTACTGTATTTTGACCCAGGTGTCATCCACATACCTGAACCAATGGCTTGGTGCTGTTCCCTCATATGAGCTCAATGCTCGAGCTTCCACTTCCTCCTGTACAGATTGGCCACAATGGGAGAAACTGGAGATCCCATGGCACAACCATGCTTCTGTCTGTAGAAACTGTCCTGGTATTTGAAGTATGTGGTGGAGAGGAAGAGGTCCAATAAGGTGCAGATCTGATCTGGGGTGAAATTTGTCCTCTCTTTGAGAACACAAGCTTTTTGGAGGCGTCTCCTGACTGTTTCCACTGAATCTGATATGGGTATGCAGGTAACCACATCACCACATCAACTCAGTTGCTTTTACTAACCTTTTACAAGATTTCCCTTCTGTTCAGTTTTATTCTACCAGAAAACAAAAAGAAAACCTTGTTCTTACTTCTGTTATCCATGTGTCTCCTGGTGCTCTCTTCTTTATATTTTCAGACAGATGTTTCATACCCCTCCTCACGCCACACATCCACATCCTCACATCCAGCCAGGATCAGTTCCGCTTGTTTTAAACAAAAACCGAGTTAGCATAGCTACATCCAGCTAGCTCTGAGTGACCCCGGGCTCACACTGCATCCAGATCCGGTCCGGTGCGGACCCCGCAGGTATTCCGTTAGATTAAAATCCCTTTTGAAGGCTCACACTAGCTCCGTGCGGTGCGGGTCCGGTTACGGGGGCCGTACGGCACTACGGAAAGAATCCGCAAGGTTAAATTTTTTCCGGACGCTGGAGACGATCCGCGTCAAGTTTGATGAAATCTGACGAACTATACAGGAAGTGTGGCTTGAATATCCGGTGTTTTTTCAAAATAAACGAGTGTACAAACAATTGTAACTTGACTCTTCTTTTTAGACAGCACACGCGCTAATAGGAAATGTAAACATTACATCACACCCGGTGACACAGGGTCCCGAAAGCCTGCAGCACAACACATTTTCACACATTTGCTAAATAATGGACGTGTTCTACTGTGAAGTCCCGACAAAACGATAACCCACGTGAACTTCTGTTCTCGCGGGTGCTGTTTCCGCACCCAGCACCGGAGCTGGCCGCATTCCCTATCTGGAGCAGATGTGAGTGGTAGCTTGTGGAAAAACCAAACCGAAGCCGGACCGAAGCCGTTCCGTAGGCAGTGTGAGCCCGGGGTGAAGCCTCTCACAGACTGCTTTCCTTTCTAATTTAACGACTGTTTGATAGCAGATAATCTCGCGGTACTTTAACGTGGTTTGGGGAGCTTCAAAAATCTCCCTTAGTGAAGTTATTTTCTCTGCGTTTATTGGATAAATTAAGTTCTTCCATTTGCCAATGCAGATCTGCTATTGGCTAATTCTATCTAAGAGCCCACCTCCTGAGAGAGCGTTCTCCAGCACCCCAGAGCTGAACTAGACATATGAGAAGTTAAGAAGCAGGAGGAAATCATGTTTTACAAAGCAATTTCTGTCTTTTAGAAATCATTTATACAATTTTCTCAGTATATAAACATACATATACTATCAGAGGGCTGAATTCCTTCTAGGTAGTAGCTTCCTTGTCTGTGCCGATCTAATCTCTGGTTCTCCAACCTGAGGCCATTAAAAGAGTGTCTAATACAGGCAAGATTTCAATTGTTTCTGTTAAACTCTATTTGAAAATATGTGAATTACTCATTTTAGCATGAAGTCGGTACTGTAGCATATTTACCTACATACCCACTTCTGTAGTCCGCTGATGAGTTTAAAAGACTTGGAGGATATGAAACAGTCTCCTACACTGAGCGTTGAATGCAGCACACCTCAGCCTTTTTTCTCTACATACAGATTTTACATTCCTCATGCTGATTCTTAATGGGAGCTCTGGGTGCAAATTCTGCACTGCAGATGCATCGAAGTAAACCTGAGCAGGAACAATATGGCTGAGTGCTTAAGCTGATCATTGATTTTTTTCACCACAGTGAGCATATTGTCTCCTGTTCTTCACCAGTACAACCTCCATGACTGGTTGAGAACATTGCATTCTGAGCTTGAGCTGAAAAGGAAATGACTGCAGACATCAGGGCTGACTGACCTGATAAAGATTCGACTTTACTTTCAAGTTACCGTCCGGTAGATCTTAAAATAATTTGCAAAGCACTGGCACGAATAGAAAAATATAACTCTTCACATAATCCACCCTGATCAGACTGGATTCATTAAAGGCAGATATGCAATTAATAATACATGTAGATTAACCAATTTAATAGATTACTGTAACATTGAAAATAAAGATGCTTTAATTATCTCGCTTGATGCAGAGAAGGCTTTTGATAGGGTTAATTGGAATTTTTTATTTGCTACGCTATATAAATTTGGATTTGGCCATAATATTTTATCATGGACACAAATACTATACAGCTCACCCATAGCATGTATGAAGACTAATGATCAGGTTTCTCCAAGCTTTGATTTCAGAGGAGGAACCAGGCAAGGTTGTCCACTCTCTCCATCATTGCTACACTGATAAAAATATTGACCTCAATCTACTTAAAAAAGGTAAGGCAACTTTTTGCATCTGCGGTGGGGGAACGTTACGACAGTGAGCTTTCACAGGGGACCAGTAGGGGGAGAGCGAGAGCAAAACTTACTTAGTTCTGCTTTAAGTTGGAATTACTACAACTAATTTCTTACACACAAGAGATGAAGTCTACACAAAGACTAGCTTTACTTTATCTACATAATAAAGTGATGCAAAAAGTTGCCTTACATTTTTTAAGTATATATTGTAAAAAAAATCCAAGTTGACTCAACTTAAAATAATTTGTAACCTCACTGCCTTACAGTGCATGCTGGGAGAAAAGTGGGAGGGGTCTCATTAGCTGCCATTTTAGTTAGGTATTATGAATAGATTATTGCTGTCAGTACAAGACATGCTATCAGAACAAAACTGACTGTCTTTCTTAGAGGTCAGAACACCATAACAATAATGTACTTATTCATAGTTACAGATAGTAACAAGGCAAAAATCAAAGCAAAATAAAAAATAATAATAATTCACAATACATAACAAAATAAGACATGTGCCAGCATAATCTTTTTAAATCAAATTAAACATTTTTCTGCATATTAGAGATACTAATATGACAAGTGTAACCTGAGAGCATTAGGGACCTCAGAAATATACAGGGTGGGCCATTTATATGGATACACCTTAATGAAATGGGAATGGTCGGTGATATTAATGTCCTGTTTGTGGCACATTAGTATATGTGAGGGGGCAACTTTTCAAGATGGGTGGTGACCATGGTGGCCATTTTGAAGTCGGCCATCTTGGATCCAACTTTTCTTTTTTCAATAGGAAGAGGGTCATGTGACACATCAAACCTATTGGTAATTTCACAAGAAAAACAATGGTGTGCTTGGTGTTAACCTAACTTTATTCTTTCATGAGTTATTTACAAGTTTCTCTTTGTTCACAGCCATTGACATGTCGAAGAGGTTAACACATGAGGAGCGGATCGAAATTGTGTTTATTTCTGGTGAACGCAGTAACCGGGTCATTCCGAGCATTCCTAGATGAACAGTTTCCTGGAAAGTGAATTGGTCATCGTGGGCCAGTTGAATGGCCTCCAAGGTCTCCCGATCTCACCCCCTTAGACTTTTATCTCTGGGGTCATCTGAAGGCAATTGTCTATGATGTGAAGATACGAGATGTGCAGCACCTGAAACTACGGATACTGGAAGCCTGTGCTGGCATTTCTCCTGTGGTGTTGCTATCAGTGTGTGAAGAGTGGGAGAAGAGGGTTGCATAGACAATCCAACACAATGGGCAGCACATTGAACACATTTTACAAGCGGCCAGAAACTTGTAAATAACTCAATAGAAAACAGCTGTGTTTTGGACGTGGTGTTTGGAAATTTCTCAGTGAACATAAAATGTCTCAGTAAAAACAAAAATACATGAAAAAAAAGTGCAACACAGTCAAGCTCAATAACATTACAGGCTTTAAGATAGATGCATTATAACAACAACTAAATAAATAGTACAATAGATTAAAAATTCAAAGGACCAAAAAAAGTTATTTTTAAGAAACTTCTTGGTGGACCTGATTTCTGTTTGATTAATTGCGACTGTCCTAAATAAGGGCCAGTGGTCTGTTTACTGTTGGTAAAACAATGGCCTCCATTTTTTGTCTTCTCCCAGAGAAAGCTGTTGTATATTATTACTGTCAGGATACCAGATGTATGAATCAAGGCAGAGCCATTGTTCCTCATTGACACAGAATAATGGAAGCACCTGTCTCAATGCAGGGTCGAAGAAAAACCCTTGTTTGTGTGTGTGTGTTTGTGTGTGTGAAAGAGTCTCAAAGGGAAGATGATTTTTTTATAAGTTATATGCTAATTTATAAATGTCTTTTCAAATTAAAAGCAGGGGCTGTATCGATTTCTCCTAATGAAAAATCAAACAATCCTGGGATCAATGGGATATACTTAATGTTTGTCTGTTGCAAAATCCTAATATCTTAATATCTTAATAACTGACAACAAGCTGTCTGCATTCAGTCACTGATCAACTTTTAAATATATACAGTTCATATAATTCTATCATTTTATAATAAAATTTGACATTTGGAAGCCTCTCAACTCTGACAGTTTGTGCCTCGTTTCAGAGGAACATTGTACAAACAATCTACTCTAAAAATGATGAACATTTTTTTCTGTTGTTTTTTCAGCTTTTTTAGTTTTATTGACCACTCAAAGCCCTTTAACACTACAAGTTACATTCACCCATTCACACACACACACGCGCACACACACACACACTCACAGCCTGATGTGCAAACCAGGGGATTACAGTGTGTTCAGTGTCTTGCCCAATGACACTTCAAAATGTGGAGGGGAAAGCCAGAAATGAACCACCAACTTTTAGATTAGAAGGCTCTTTTCCTATGGAGCCACAGCTGCCACCAGGACTTCAAGGTCTGTTGGTCAAAACCACAGATAAATGACTTTCTATGTCAATTACTATTGTTCAAACTGAAGCCATACTGTTGGACACTGACATGTTTTTTGTTCTGTTTTTTATTTTTGTGTTACAAATGGCCCGAATCATTCCAAAACTTTCACAGCTTTGTTTCTTATTTCAAATAAATGGTTTAGGTTAGGCTGCACTTTTTGTTAACCAGAGATAAAACAGCATGAAAGCAACCGGACGTTGTTAACAAATAAAGGGAAATTAAATAAACATCATATATATTAAAATTAATTTTTTAAATTAAAATTAAATAGTAATTTGGTAATATGAGCGATAATGGTCTCTCATTTTTACTTGACCTAAAATTGAACTTGTGTCATTTGCACATTGGCTCAAACTTGGTGCTGTTCAAGATGCATCAAGATGCAACATATTAAATCTGACAGACACATTTGATAAAAGTCACTGGTTTCAGCCAAGAAGTATCACACTTAATTGTACTGAGGGACATATTTTAAGTTTGGTCCGAGTTAAGTAGCAAACTCGGTTAAAATTTACTAAAAGAACAAGATTTTTATTTGTCATGTTTCACTATAAATAAAAGTTTTTTAAAAATGTTTTGGAACTTGTTCAGAAATCAGAAAAAAAAAATTCAGAGTAAATTTAAAACAAAAGACATCAGTAACATCCGTGTCTTATGCCTTCTTCAAAATCACTGGCTTTAAAACTTCTGATAAAAAGATTTTACCACAAGCCATCTTAAGAATTTATGTAAAATACCTCCAGCTATAATGTAGATAACCGTAAACTCCAGAAGACTCTATCTAAGACAGGTCTGAGGTCTGAGGTCTGAGGCTGGATTAATGAGGCGATTAAACTGCAGCACGGAGGATAACAGGAGCTCATGGCAAACGGGACGTATGACTGAGCGCTGGCAGGGTGAGTGACTGTGTCTTTTATCCGGTGGTGGGACGGGCTGCGGTGACGTGTAAAGCTGGAGTCATACTGACATGTGATTTGCAGGGTCGAGTTGATAAGTCTTTATTAGCAGCTCATGCTAATAAAGAGCAGCAGGTCGTTGAAGTGTGGGAACTCTGGGCTGTAGGTTAGACATCTGCCGTGATGAGCTCCTGACAAATTGTTTCAGACTCTCGCAGCTCGCCTCGTACAGGGGCAGCAGGGATTAGTCAAGAACTTCCTGATACGACACTGTGATGTAAACGGGCTCAATTCAACCGTTTTACATGAGCGAGTAAAGCAGCTGCTCAGAGCGCAGGTTTCAGGAGGATTACTCAGGAATGCACGAATTAAGCCAAAAACCACTCTGGAGGTCTTTTAAATAAAGAAATAGCATCACAACATAGTTAAAAGCTCCAAAAAGTTGATTTTTCATGATACGGGACCTTTAAAAATCCAGTTGGTTCATCAGTGCTGGACATCAGAGTTTGAGTTGTAAAAATTCTCAAGTGTGATGATTTGATCATTTTCATCACAGAGTAAAATTACTCTCATGTATTCAGTCAGCTGATCAGCATGCACTGCAGATGACAGTCTTTCAGGAGTGTAACATTAAAACTGTTTAATACACACAGAGCAATACTTTGTGTTTGACAGGCTCTTTCCACATCAGCATCAAATGAACTGCTGAGATTTTCTCCACTGCAAAGTCAGCAGAATGCTGTGTGAACCTGGCACAGAGGGAGCTGAGTTCTTAAACAAAATGAGCAGCAAGAGACTTCCTGTTTCCAGTGTTTACATTTAGTTTTGATATGATACTTCATTTTGACTACAAGATTTAGGCTGAGTAACGACAGAGACATTGACAGACATGATCTTTCTGGCTGTACATTCTGGTAATTGTAGTTTTATGGGTCTGTGTACTACAGATTTGCACATAAACCATAAAAACAGATAAAATGTTAATATAGATCGTATGTGGCTCCTTGAGTTTGATATTGTATTCAATCAGAAGCAGAGTTTCTTCAGTAGAAAAGAAAAGGTTTTTATATGCTGTATGCTGTTAACAATACCCTGCCATGATGACATGGAAGTGAAAATCCTTTTACCTTCACAATGACTGTAATTTAAAGGTGAAAAGGTGCAAAAATGTCTCTTTTAAACGTGCTGTAGAATGTTTTTCTCTGTTCATGTGTAGTTCTGAATCTGGACACAGTGTTTCACATCCTGCAGATGCACTTGTTCTGAAATAAATTAGATATTGACTAACCCTTTTGTGTATTAATTATAATGACCTAGATCAAGTTTTTTTCTGAGTTTTTTTTTCATTTTTAGGTGTAAAAATATAATTTTTGGACTTCATTTAAAGCTATTTTGTTATAAATTCATCTTTTCAGAAAGATTTTCACATATCCACACAGATGGAAAGGGTTGATGCAGAATAGAAGCTTTGTTGTCATTGTGTAGAGAGATGCAATAAAAATTTTTTTAGCTGCAGTCCCCCCAGCAACAACTTTATGTCCAATCTATATTTGGATAATAATATTTCTAAAGTTAATATTAAATTTGTAAATAGAAAACAGTCATTAGCATATACACACATAGTAAATACACTTTAAAATCAACCAATATTCAACAAAATTATTAACAATAAAACAATTTAAAAAACAACAAAAATCTGAAAGACAGCAGTAAAAACAATAACCAAAAAGATGAAATGTAAAATGTTTATAAAGAAATTAGTTTTTGTAGAAGTCCAGTGGTCATATTTTAAGGTATCTGGATGGTGGGGGTGGTGGGGTGCGGTGGCTGAGGCTGTTATGGTTATCAATAGTCCAAATAAAGAGCGCAAAACTGCGTGTGTGGCAAAAATTTTGCACCAAAAGCATGAAACCACGCACTCCAATCTTCCTCCTCCTCTTCTTCCTCCTCCGTCTCCTCATCGTAACAATAACCATTTTATCGCTAAGTTAAATTATGGTTTTCATAGATAATAGTTAAATATAGGTGCAAAATCAGAAGCCGCAAACACTTTCAGGTTTGATAAATCACACTGTGCCTGGACCACTTTGCATGTTCTCCTCCAAATAGTTTGATTCTTCTGCAGAAACATCCACTTTACATATTCACCAGGTGCAAAAGACTTAAAAACATCTTGTGCATTGTGCTGCAGGTGGGCACAGTTTTACCTGAGCATCATTAATAAATTACCTGCTGCTTGATTTTGCGGCAAGTGAGAGGTTTGCACTTGTTTTAACAGCCTTTGATAAATCAGGCCCAAAGTTGCTGTGAATGCAGTTATTTCAGTCAGCTTATTGTAGCTTCTTTTTCTGTTTTTCTCTTCTCCAGTCTGAGCTTTCACTTACTTTGTCACACCTGCTCATCATTTCTTCTGATTGTTCCCTCACTCTCCTGCTACAGTAATCACCCTCTCTGTATATACTCGTTGGTTTTCTCATTTCAGTTGTCACTTCCCACTGTTACTTCTGTCTCAGTCATACTGGTATTTCTGTCAGCAGAGTTTTGCTGCCACATCAACTTTTGTTTTGTCCTTATTAAACATATTTTATTTTCTGTTTATCTTTGTGTGCTGGAGTTGTTTAATGCATCTGGGTCTTTTTTTGCTGCTTCCTCATGACAGTTTATTTGGGCTCTTATGACTCTGAGCCTTCTAGTGGGGAGTGGGGTGACCAGAGAATTCCTTGGGTGGGTGGGGTCACTTCAAATCTTTGGAATCTGTAAGAAGAGACGACTCAGGAAGTTATCTAATCTGTCTTGATACCATGCTGCAGCTGTTTCCTCTGTTATGCTGCAGCTGGAGTGCCACACACATGTGTCGGGATGGAGGTAGAAGTTCTTCTGCAGATGTGGGTGAAGTTTATTCTACCTCAATGTTATCAGGATGAAGACACAAACTGTTGAGCTAATTTTAATGATGTGGGAGGAACTCTCAGTCCAGTCCAATTCCTTCCAGAAATCCATGATGGTTTCTTTGGTCTTCCTGGTGTTGAGGTTGAGATGGTTATCCATGTTCTAGGCTGTCATTGATATGCTAATCCATCCCACAGTCCTTGTTTTATCAGCAAATTTAATGATGTGTTCTACCAGGAGCTACAACCCACCAGCCAAGGATGGAGCAGGTATAACAGGTCATTTGTAAGTTACATTGCAAGTTTGAGTCAGTTCCAAACAAACAAAACAGAATAAACGATTTAGTCGTGGTGATACTATAGAACTGTAATATTCAGAGTGACATTTGTTCTTTGTCCAGTGAAGCTGATTGAACATTTATTTGAATGTGATCAGTGATGCAGAGAGAGAACCATCAGAGGGAAAACACAATACCTTCCAAACAAGTTACTGCAGCAAAATGTAGACTCGTCATATGAGAAGATATGTACAAAAAAGTCACAATGCCCTTTGACAAAACTGTTTACTTTGTTCGGTTTTAACATCCAAAAGTATCTAAATCCAGATTTGAATTAGTGATGGAATTCTGAGTGCCCAATTTTCTTTGTTTCAGTACAGCGGATTTAAATTTAATCTCATTTTATTGTTTCAGATTAAGTGTACAGGCTTGCAAAAGGTAAAAATCAGTCAATTATATTTTTGGAATACTGAAGACAGTATTCCACAGTTCTTTTTATTGTGCACACTGAAGAAAAAAAGCCTTTTCTTTCACCATATGACGGTACAATTTATCTTCAAAGACTGTAAGTAATATGGGTAGAATAGGACAAAATAGGAACACAGTGTGCATGACATATTTCTCCAAGATGAAGCCTTTCAACACCTCAGGAAAACAGCACTCTTAACTAATCAATTATTAACACGTTTCTCTGCTCATGCCAAAAATTCCTCCTGAGCATGGAAAATGAATGAACCACAGAAAATGAGACAGGTGTGAGAGAATTAACCGTGTATGTTTGTGTAAGTGGTAACAAAATGAAATAAAATTATATGAGAAATAAAATAAAATGAAATAATAAAATAGATTGAGAAGACATAAAAGGACAGTCAATGTTTTGTAAGATGTAATTGTTAAAAACAAGTAACAATAATCTCCTTTTTGCTCCATCACATCACATTTTTTCATAATTATCCATCAGCCTTCAGATCAGATTTGGTGTAAAGTCTTTGATCACGTTGTTCTGGTTCAGATCGGTCCACCTGGATCAGGTCTTTGTACTGTTCATGTGTGTCTCTAACTGTTAGACATTTTTTCACATCAGCTAAAAGAAGAAACTGTAAACATGATCCAGATGTTGTTGCTACATCTGTAGATGCTTCACTACATGCAAACAGAGACAAAACTGAGCAGATTTAGTAAAAAATAACTGATTTTGTTTATTTTGTTGTAAAACTGGGCGAATGAGATGAGCCATGGGCTCCTCATTCAGTTACCAGGTCTGTGTTGCAAACCTCCGACTGTGGACTGAATAAAAAGCGAAGATCCAGGTTTTGGTTTTCCAACAGGATTCATGTATATCTAAGAAGAAGAAATTCAGCCTGAACAATGCCTCAGCGTAAATCAGTGTAAAGAGGCCATTTTATACAAATTTCAGGACTTTGTGGTTATTTCTTAAGTATTAACCTGTAAAAGGAAACATTTTATATCTAAAAAACGTTAAGAAACACTGATTAACAGACCTTTCAATCTGTCTGCATCAAAATTCAGCTGGTTCCGGCTGGTTCTGTCAGACTTCGGGCAGCAGCTCGTTCATATTCATTATTCGAATTTGCTGGACTCTGATTGACTAACAAACAAGCCTATGAGAGCAAGGTATACTGTTTCCTGCCCCACTGCGCATGGCAACACCAGACATTCTTGCTTCCTGTTTGCTACGTGTTTATGCTACAGCTTTTAGCCAGCAGCATGCTAGGCGTGGTTTCAGCTGCGTGAGCTGCCGAATACTAATAAGCTAGGAGTTGTGACATAACAAGTACAGGCCGCTTGAACTCAGGAGAACTCGGGTTTTATCACCACCTGCGTAGTTTGAGAGATTAAAACTGAAAAAGAAGTTGTTGACCTGTTTTCACACCCACTATGAAGGTAAGAACACGTGTGGAGCTAAAATATTCAACAGAAACCTCAGCAAAACTGTTTTTAATGGAAGGGCCTCTTTAAGTTCTTCATTTAAAGACGTGGTTTCAGTCTTTTTGTGTTACATTGTATCTAAATTCTGCTCTTTTTTGTGGTCCAGAAAAGTTTAAAATATTCAAACTATATGACAAAATACAGAATATTTGATTTATATTTTGTGATAAAACTCAACATGATGGAAAGTTTTACTGGTATTTTTCAACTCAGCATCACTAAATTAGGTAATCTCAGCTCTTTTTAGGAAAAGCAGCAATCATTTTATTCATTTATTTTTTATGACGCAGGGTGGAAAATATTAGCATTTCGAGTTCTTTCAGATCACATCCTCTACAGACATTGTGGACACGTCATCTCTGCCCATTAGGAGCTTGTTCTGTCTTTTTGACAAATTGAAATAAAATTCAACAGGATTTTGCTTCAGAATACCAGAATGAGCCAATGCCAAAACATTGTATTCATTTCCTTTAGCTTTTCCTGCTTCACATCAGCACCTGAAGGAAAAACATCTGTATCCACAATAATTTCACTGCTTGATCAATGCCACCCTGTCCTGTTGCCATAGTGATATGATCATGTTTGAGATATCAACAACCACAGGGATGTTATTTTTTGTCTCCACAAATTATTGTTTCAAGACAGAGAAACCAAAATGTCACTAACAAGCTGACCTTTCCCATGAACCTTTGTATTGATTTGAATTTAAAGCTAGAAACCTCATATGGGCATGAATCTGTATATGAGTTTGATACTTCATCTCTGAAAGTATATCTCCTGGGTTTTCGACAGTCATCGACAACAGACTGCTGTAGTTGAGAAAACAAATATAAATTCATCGAGTTTATTTCCTGTAGAACTATAAAAAGAACTTTGGATCCTGTTCCCTCTCTCTGGTGACCTCTCCTGGTGAGACTCCCAGCTGCTCTCATCAGCTCAACTCTGTGTGTGAGACTCTGTTCCTCTTCCCCAGAGCAACACACATATATGTCAGATCTCATCCTCTGGAGACATATAATGACAGCTTTTACAAGCTGAAACACTACTCTGCTGTTAAACTCTCAGTATCACCCATAGTGACCAGTCCCCTACATGGAGGGGATGGAAGAGACAACTCCTGCAGTAAACAATATGTGGATGATACCTGGGTTAAAATGCAAATCAGAAATGTATATGCATTCATGACACAAATTAACTCAACAACAACTTCATTAGAGAGGTTGCTTAGGAAAAAAAGAAGCTTTTCCTGGACTGTATGGTTCAAATGACAAAAGATATAGACCTCAACATTGAAGTTTACAGAGAACCTCCACACACTGTCTACTTTGTGACTCTCACCACTATCTGGAAAACAAACTTTCTGTCATCTGAACTGTAAAACACTGGACTGAACATGTAGAAGAGAACACAGAACAGAAACACACCAGACCTGTTGAGACCCTAAGTCATCAAATCAATCCAAACATCTAGAAAAACTCCACAGACTCAAACAGAGAGGACAGAAAAATCCAAACTTCAAACCAAAGAGAATCATCGGACAAAAATGGAGTCACCTTAACGATTAGACACCAAAACAAAAAACTGAGTGGTGTTGTGTATGTGGGCCAGTGCAGTGAGGAGAGTTCAGACCTTTACACGGGGGAAATAAATAACCTCTCTACATAGACACATGTCACAACACAGGAGAAGCAGCTCTTCAACTTAAGATTCAGCTGTACACCTACATCTTAAAGATAGACGACAGTCTGTTGAAGACAGTAATGTACATGTTTTGTACAGAGAGGACAGATGGTTTGAAAAAGGATTTTGTAGCAAATTTAGATGTTTAAATTTACTTTAAAATCATTTTATCAACTTGTAGCAGTCTTGTACTTATGGTGTCTAAAAGAAAAAGTTATAATATTCATAAATCATAGACCTGGAAAGGCTTAAAATAAAGTAGCCAATAGATAACGGACCAGTTTCATTATCTATGGCTACTAGACTGTCAATCAGACTTGTACTGCTGAGAGTAACAATAAACAGCCCTTTACCATTGATGATCCTGACATGTTTGAAGAAATAAAGTTGTAGTAGTTCCAGAAAAAACTCCAGCAATGCAGATAGTAAACAAACAACGGGGGATTCCTACACAAATTTCTAATGGAGGCATTTCTACCGTTCAGGACTGACCCTGAGCTGCATGGTGCCCTAGGCGAAAAATGATTTTGGCGCCCCCTACTGCCCAGAACAGAAACGACTTAACTCAATAACTGGTTTACATTGCAAAAAATATTTATTTGTACTAAAATGAACAGTAGAGATGATAGCTATATATAGATAGATATTTAATTATTACTTATTTTGCTCTTTACATGAGATGAATGGTGTCCAACAGTTTGTCCAAAAAAAATAAAAATAAAAAAAAGTAGAATTTGGCACCCCCTCCAGCAGAGGGCAATGACCTAATCCGTCTATGCCCAGAACCGGCCCTGCTACCGTTGAAGGAAGAGGAGGAAGGGGGGGAGGCTTCAACACCTGGACTACTCGAAAAACGACAAACAGCCGTTGAGCTTCTCATTTGGGGCAAAATTGTCTTTACCATCTTTAAGGAAGTCATACATGTTAAAAGGGAAAAACAACTCTAAACAGAAACGGTGGCCTCAGGTTCCATTTATAATGCAGCCTTGACTGCATTTCCCAGGCAGTTTCCCAACCACTTAAACTGTGACACCTGTGATTGTGTGAGATGTTTCAAACAAGTCGCAGATAACAACCAAGTAATTCTCTGGAGGGGCGGGGGTGTCAGTAGCCCTTGTGACTTTAAAGACCCCTTTCATACTTTTGTGCCAACAACAGCTCTTAAAAAGTCAGTTAGATGAAACAAACTCTTCGGATTGTCAAGACTGAGACATGAACTGTATATTTAAACAAACATTTTAACAAACCATACAAGACAAATATCAGAATAAGTTACATATTCTTATATTTTGGAGTGTGTGTGATATAAAATCATTCTTATCTGGATTATTAGTCCTTTTAAACATAAGCAGATTTCAAAGTAGAGCTTGGGAAGATGGAGTAAATCCTGCTGAGAGTCTTCTATCTGCCTCGAGGTAAAATGACTTCACTATTTCATGAGCCTCACCTCTAATCCTCTGGATCGTTTGTTATTTGAATTAGGTTTAGTGGTGTAGTTGTGATCATAAAAATACTCTCTGTGAAATATTAACCCAGAAAAAAGAACTAAACGTTGCCTGCAAGAGGAACTCCTTTGCATTTCATCAATATTAATTAGGCTGTAACAAAATTCTGTCAGCATCCAAGTGTTTTTTTTTTTTTTTTTCATCTTCTCCCCTGGACTTTTGTTTCTCACTGCAACTTATGTAAGTGTGAGCCAAGGTGTGTGAAATATGTGTCTGGAACACAGGAAATAAGTGAGACGTGTTTGGAAATCGGTGTTTTGGCCATGATGTGTGTGTGGAACATGATGAGAGAAACGTTCATGTATCAGTCAGGAGCAGCAGCGTCCGTGCACAATCCTATCTGCTCCACACACACAGACACAAACATACACACAAAGATTTTTGGGGAAAAATATACATGTATGTGCGTGTATGTGTGTGTTTTTTATAGGTGCCTATAGATTAGAGGTGGGAAAAATAATCGATTCTAAGATGCATGGTGATTCGGCCGTGCACGATTCTGCATCGATGCAGCATGTGACATAATCGTGATTCCCACTCAATCCAGGTTCTCAAGTGTCCTCCAGCACACTTTGAATGAAAAACAAGGAATTGTTTTATTTGAATATTTGCACGTTTAAATAGACAGGCTAAGCCTATGCTATTTGTTTTGGTATACTACATGTGAAATGTAGAATCCTGTCTTATAGCTGCTGTACTGAAAATTTAATTTTTTATACATACATTTATTTTACTTAAGTAATAGGCAGCACACTTTCAAAATGGTCGTTCACTTCAGTGGAAAGATTTATGTTTTGACAGGTATACCGTGATAAAAAAGAATTCAAAACAATATCCGACTGCTTGTAGTAAGTTATTGAAAAATTGAGTGCGAAGAATCGTGATGTATTGCAGAATTAAATCAAATCTTTAGGCAGATAATCGGAATCGGATCAAATCGTGAGGCAGGTAGAGATGCACACCTCTACTATAGATGCAGTTAAAAAGAGAAAGTTTAGTTAGATTCTTGCATGTTCTAGACGTTTTAGATGTTTCCTGCTCGTATACACACCTGATTCAGCCAGTTAATCAGCCAGCAACTGTAACCAGGTGTGTTGATTGAGAGGGAAAATAAGGTGGGAACTGCTGATCTAATCTAGAAATGAAAGGCATTGTTCAAAGTGATGCGTGTCACATGTTGCCTTTCATTTCATCATCTAATGTTCGAAAATGATTGAGTTACAATCAATGTGGAGAAATCTTCAAAAATGTGCTATACGTGTAAAATAATTGTGCACGATGTCGTGTGATCTGTTGGGACTCGCTGAAGTCTCTAATGTCTGAAGTTTTTAATGTATTACTATTAACCTATTTAGCTGGAGTGAGTTCACATCATGAAGTATTTACTGGAAGAATATCTGGAAAAAGTGTATTTGTAAAAGATTAGAAATAATCATTTAGTACTTAACCCAAGGTTTCATAAGGAATATATCTTTAAGACAGATTATCTAAATTGCACATTAATCCTTTGATTGCAAGCTGTAATAGTTCTGTAAGCTTCCATGATGTATGCAGCTTGTGGCACTAAAAATTAAAACAGTGGACTATAAATAATATTGATCCGGTTTCTTGGATAATTTGATTAATTTATGAGAAAAAGATTAAAACACAGTTCATGTGTTCATAGTTGATACCAGATTAAAAGCAAATAATCACTGTTTGTAAGAAGGGACAGAACAGAATGGATCCCCTTAGGAAGCTCAGGTCCTTCAACGTTTGATGAGTCAATGTTTTATAAGTCTGTTGTGGAGAGTGCGACCACACCTGCAGTCACCTGTTGGGGGCGGAGCATCAGAGCAAGTGAAGAAACTGATAAAGAAGGCTGGTTCTGTTCTGGATTCTGGAGTCGATTGTCCAAAGGAGGATGAAGAACATGATGGAGAACCCTCATCATCCTCTTCACAACACAGTAACTAAACAACAGAGTGTCTTCAGTCAGAAGATTCTTCAGATCCGCTGTAGCACAGACCACTACAGGAGATCCTTCCTGTCCACAGCTAGAACCCTCTACAGTAGATCCTTCCTGTCTACAGCTAGAACCCTCTACAGGAGATCCTTCCTGTCTACAGCTAGAACCCTCTACAGTAGATCCTTCCTGTCTACAGCTAGAACCCTCTACAGGAGATCCTTCCTGTCCACAGCAGGAACCCTCTACAGGAGATCCTTCCTGTCCACAGCTAGAACCCTCTACAGGAGATCCTTCCTGTCCACAGCAGGAACCCTCTACAGGAGATCCTTCCTGTCCACAGCTAGAACCCTCTACAGTAGATCCTTCCTGTCTACAGCTAGAACCCTCTACAGGAGATCCTTCCTGTCCACAGCTAGAACCCTCTACAGGAGATCCTTCCTGTCTACAGCTAGAACCCTCTACAGGAGATCCTTCCTGTCCACAGCAGGAACCCTCTACAGGAGATCCTTCCTGTCCACAGCTAGAACCCTCTACAGGAGATCCTTCCTGTCCACAGCTAGAACCCTCTACAGGACATCCTTCCTGTCTACAGCTAGAACCCTCTACAGGAGATCCTTCCTGTCCACAACTAGAACCCTCTACAGGAGATCCTTCCCGTCCACAGCTAGAACCCTCTACAGTAGATCCTTCCTGTCTACAGCTAGAACCCTCTACAGGAGATCCTTCCTGTCTACAGCTAGAACCCTCTACAGGAGATCCTTCCTGTCCACAGCAGGAACCCTCTACAGGAGATCCTTCCTGTCCACAGCTAGAACCCTCTACAGTAGATCCTTCCTGTCTACAGCTAGAACCCTCTACAGGAGATCCTTCCTGTCTACAGCTAGAACCCTCTACAGTAGATCCTTCCTGTCTACAGCTAGAACCCTCTACAGGAGATCCTTCCTGTCCACAGCAGGAACCCTCTACAGGAGATCCTTCCTGTCCACAGCTAGAACCCTCTACAGGAGATCCTTCCTGTCCACAGCTAGAACCCTCTACAGGAGATCCTTCCTGTCTACAGCTAGAACCCTCTACAGGAGATCCTTCCTGTCCACAGCAGGAACCCTCTACAGGAGATCCTTCCTGTCCACAGCTAGAACCCTCTACAGGACATCCTTCCTGTCTACAGCTAGAACCCTCTACAGGAGATCCTTCCTGTCCACAACTAGAACCCTCTACAGGAGATCCTTCCTGTCTACAGCTAGAACCCTCTACAGGACATCCTTCCTGTCCAGTTAGAACATCTACTTAATTATTACAACATCTAGTTTCCCTTCAGGGAATAATAAAGTGTTTGAATTTAATTGGAAATAATCTATAAACAAAACCAGAAAATGTTAAGTTTGTCTCCTGTCCACGCTGTCTGTGACTTGATGTGTAACTATCCAACATTGCCACTAGATGGTAGTCCAGAAACACAAACTAGAGATCAGTCTGACTACACCTCATCCTCTTAGTTCAGAATGTTGAAGTAAATAAAGAATACTTCTTTTACTAATGAAATATTGGTACATTTCTGTCAATTCTTTAGTGTTTCTGTCATAAATTTGCATCAGAAAGCTACAAATATAAATGAATCTGTTACAGCTAACTGCTCCAGTCATCAACAGGTGGTCTGCATTAGATTTATATATATATTTGCTTTTAATCTGAGTATGAAATTCTTTCAAAATATTATTCTTTTAAATAATGACATTTTAATTCAGCATCAACATCATTTTATTTTTGTAATTAATGAAACACAGGGGGGCAGGAGAGCTTTACCTAAATGTGTGTGAAGACATGATGAAGGAGTATAAAAGGGAAAATAATATATGATAATGTAATAATGTCATGATTTGGAGAGTTGTTTCATATCTAAAAAGCTATAGTTCTTTTTCTTTTTCTTTCCTTGCAGTGATATAATCATCTGTTTTTAAACCTAAGAGAAATTTGATCAACTGGTTTTTGTTTTTTGCAATTCAGGAAAAAAACAAACTAAGGTCTGAGTTGATATTTGATCTGGGACGTAGTTTATCAAGTGTCCTGCAGAGAGTTTAAACTGAATGAGCAAGTCATTTTTATTGCAAAAGGTTGTCCAGCTAACATTTTTTTTATATTGTACTTTAGACTCTTTCTAAATTTGACCTTTCTGGTAAAATACAAAGCAAAAAAACAAAAACAGTTCTTCCAGATTCCCCTTTACACCTTGTTAAGTAAATAAAAGAACATGTTATGCTCACAGTCATTTTATTCTTGGTAATAAATAAAAAATTGAAAACCTTTAATGTTCTAAGAAGATTTTTGTTGATTTTTTTCCTTAGCACATACACAGCTGTGGATGCTTTTATTATTTAAGAAATGTTAATGGAGATCATTCAAGGCAAGCAACATAACCCTTAACTGTTTGAGCACTTATGGAACCATGAGGGTGAATTCATTCAGACCCGCTGGTCTTTCAAAGCTGCAATTATCTCATCATAGATTTACACAAAATGCTTCACACACATCAATAGCTTCTAAATCCATGACACAAATCCACTTGAAGAAAATACAGGCTGTCAATTCCTTGGTTTTTACTTCTGATTTCATTGGTAGAACAAAAACTGGGAAATTTCCTTTGCAATGAGGAATATGTAGCAAAACAGACTAACTTATTAACAATATTGCTTGATTTTTCCCATGAAGTTGTTCCTGAAGATGCTTCCAGCTTATTAGACTAATTAAGCAGACTGAGTCCCTGCAGCCACAGAGCTGTGGGCAATGAGTCATGTTGTTTAGATGTGTCAGAAAAGTCTGAATATGAAGTGTTTCATTATAATTCTAGTTTTCTCATATCATGAACCATGATGCAACTGACTGATAAAAGTCTCTAAAATCAGATCACAATAAGTGTCAATGTGACAAATTGTCTTAGACTTGACAAATTAGACAAGTTGACGTTTTAAATCGAAGCACCTCGGGACCTCCATCAAACATCCCAGCCCACCATGTGATGGTCCAAACTCCTGCATTTAATGTTTGTGTCCCTCATAAATCCTGCTGCATGAAGCAAGAACTCTGTCCTTTAAAGAAGTCATTCAGGTTTAAACTAAGAGTTTTCTGGTGGAGTTAAAGACGCCCTTCCATTAAAAACGTTTTTTTCTGAGGTTTCTGTTGAATGTTTTAGCTCCACAGGTGTTCTTACCTTCTTAGTGGGTGTGAAAACAGGTCAACAACTTCTCTTTCAGTTTTTATCTCTCAAACTACGCAGGTAGCAATAAAACCCGAGTTCTCCTGAGTCCGAACGGCCTGCATTTGTTTCATCACAACTCCTTTGTTGGTTGGTATTCATCAGCTTCTGCAGTTGAAACCACGCCTAGCCTGCTGCTGGCTAAAAGCTGTTAGCATAAGCACGTATCAAACTGGAAGAGACAACGTGTGCTGTTGCCATGCGCAGCTGGGCAGGAAACAGTATACCTTGCTCTCATAGGCTAGTTTGTTAGCCAATCTGAGTCCAGCAAATTTCGAATAATGAATATTAATGAGTTCCAGCCCGAAGCCTGACAAAACGAAACCAGCTGAATCTTGACGCAGACAGATTGAAAGGTCTGTTAATCAGTGTTTCCTGATGTTTTTTAGATATAAAATGTTTCATATTACAAGTTAATCCTTAAGAAATATCTCAAAGTCATGAAATTTGTGTGAAATGGCCTCTTTTAATGTAATAGTTAAAATTGTTTAAAAATTGTTAAATTGAAAAGATGGTGGATTTCTACTACTACTACTACTGTCATTTAGCAGAGGCTTTTATCCAAAGCGACTTACATTGAGAGAACATACAAGCAAGAATTCAAAGAGAAGGAAACAATATAAGGAGGCGGACTGTTTGGAGTCCAGTTTAATTCCGACGCTGATACATCAAGTGTATCAATTTTTTCTTTTTTTTTTTTTTTTTTTTTTTTTT
>SSNP01000074.1:1780610-1795938 GCA_006937955.1 Pachypanchax playfairii | reverse complement strand
TTTTTTTTTTTTTTTTTTTTTTTTTTTTTTTTTTGTGAGAGATAAATTCTCAAATCGATATCATAAATCATAAATTACTCCTACATTAAGACTGAAAGTGTTCTTTAAAGAGGTGAGTCTTAAGTCTGCTCTTAAAAGTAGCTGCAGACTCTGAGGATCGGACCGAGTTTGGTAGGTCATTCCACCATCGGGGGACAACAGAGGAGAAGAGTTTGGAACAGATTCTCAACAAAGATAAGTGTAGAATGATTCTTTCAAAAAATATTGCGCAAGCAGGATACAAACAACACAATGGGTGCAATAGTGAAGAGGAAAAGAGGAAAGAGGAGATTGAATCTGGTGATGAGATGATTCAAAAATAAAACAAGGATATCTAAAAGCAACAAATAAAAAAAAATGTTTACAAAAAAATAAAGCACTTATAAATAAAAAAATTGAACATTTCAGTTTTTACTTTTCTCCTTTTAAACTTTATTTTGGGTTTTATATGTCTTTATTCTTCTTCCTGCCTCAGGCTGCAACTGCTTGCAATAAAAAGTGAAACATTTCTGTTGGACTTTTGAGTAAATCAAAACTTAACAATATTTATGCAAATTTACTTGTGGTAATTTGATTAAAAAGTGTTGTAATTATGTCTTAATTTGTTTGCAATTAATCATTTCATTTGCAGTGCTGTTACATTCCCAAGGTCACATGATGGACTGTCATGCATCACCCAACTTTTTCAACGTTTTCTCACATTTCTCACACTGCTTGAGATTCCAGGTGGGTTCCACATATCTGCGATGACTCCCTAATAATATATTTTTGATATGGTTAAAGATTCCAGCAAACTGAGATAGAGGCCCTGCAGTACATGAGAGGACATCAAGAATCCTGGTGAATGTTTTGAGACAATTTGTTCACACTTCTGTTCATAGTATGTCAAGAACAGTCACGTGTAAGACTTTATACTGACAAGTTCCTTTATTAGAAGGTGAAGTAAAAGTAATGAAGATAGTCATTTTCACTGGAATTTCCTGTCCTGTGATCTGGAAACTGTTCATCCTTTTGAGGATTTCGGCAACCTTTGAATCCACAATGAGGAGATCAATGTGGAGTAAAGTTAGTAGGGATAATCCAGATGAATTAGGAGTAAAGGAAAAGGTCTTTACTACTTGTAAATTATGAATATTTATAAAGGGACTTCACACTACAAAGGATGTTCCTTTTGAACTGCAGGTCTTCTATTTGTGTGTCAGTTACTGGCTCATGTGTCTTTCCTATAAAATGCAAACAAAACTAAAAAGAATGGGAGCAGAGATGAGACACCAGAAATAATTTATATATAAAGAATCAACAGAAGTAATTTTAATCTTAAATGCACAGACCACATTTATTATTCTGCTGTCTTTAACTCTATTAAAAAGCTCATATCCAAGGTGAACCTATTACTTGTTGCTTCTGAGAAGTGCCTTGAGATGATGTTTAAGAATTAAAGCTATAGTTAACCTGAGTTAAAAGTGAAACTGAATTTAATAAAGAAATCAATTATAAGAACATATTTAATATAAAAAATGTCTGACTTGATGGAGGTTTTCACCTCCATTAATGACAATGCCTCAAACCCATTCTAGATAAAAGGGTTATTTATGATTTGATTGGCATTAAAAAGAAATGGCTCGTATTATTTGGCCTTTAAATCAATCCTTTGATAAAACATTTAAACCCTTATTAGGGACGCTACAGGAGATCCTTCCTGGTTCCTGCTAGAACCGGCTCTCTGAAGAAGAACTGAATTACTGCATCATCTAATTTCTCTTCAGGGATTAAGAAAGCATCTTTGAATTGAATTTGAATAAATTATTCCTGGAATATTCCACAAATGGTAGATGTATACTGGATTTTTTTCTCTCTCCTGTTTGTATGATTCATTATAAATTTTTAAGTTAATGCAAACTCACCTTCAGCTAAACCCAAAGCCTATGAAGGGATGGAATGATGAACAAGTGCATGACTAACAAGATTAGATTAGTAGTAGTTATTTAGGGTTTCTGAAGGTCTTTCATTTTTTCTTTTGTTTTTTGTTCAATGCTTATGCTTTTTTGTCAAGTCATTTTCCATCCTGCTCTTGTATTTTGATAGAAACAGGTTCTTTGTTTGTGACTTGTCAGTGAAACCCAAAACTACCTCCTCTCAGAGTCAGAGTTTAGTTAGATGTTTATTAAACATTGTTTTGGAAAATGATCACGTGCTGGACAGAATATGAGTGAAAACACACACACACACACACACACACACACACAAGTGTGTTTTGTTATCCTTATGGGGACCGTCCATTGACTTCCATTGATTTTAGTAACTAGATTTATACCTAACCCAAACCCTTTTCCTAACCTTAACCATTACTGATCTATAACTAACCCTAAGACTAACTAAAACTCTATTCACACCATACCTATAAACCTAACCCCTAACCCTAAAAAGGGGAGTCCCCCTCATGGGGACCAGGCTTTGGTCCCCACAAGAACCCTCGGACCCCAGAAAGATAGTAAAAGTCAGGAAACGGGTCCCCAGTAGGTCAGAAATACAAACCCACACACACACACACACACACACACACACACACACAAGTGTGTTTTGTTATCCTTATGGGGACCGTCCATTGACTTCCATTGATTTTAGTAACTAGATTTATACCTAACCCAAACCCTTTTCCTAACCTTAACCATTACTGATCTATAACTAACCCTAAGACTAACTAAAACTCTATTCACACCATACCTATAAACCTAACCCCTAACCCTAAAAAGGGGAGTCCCCCTCATGGGGACCAGGCTTTGGTCCCCACAAGAACCCTCGGACCCCAGAAAGATAGTAAAAGTCAGGAAACGGGTCCCCAGAGGTCAGAAATACAAACCCACACACACACACACACACACACAAGTGTGTTTTGTTATCCTTATGGGGACCGTCCATTGACTTCCATTGATTTTAGTAACTAGATTTATACCTAACCCAAACCCTTTACCTAACCTTAACCATTACTGATCTATAACTAACCCTAAGACTAACTAAAACTCTATTCACACCATACCTATAAACCTAACCCCTAACCCTAAAAAGGGGAGTCCCCCTCATGGGGACCAGGCTTCGGTCCCCACAAGAACCCTCGGACCCCAGAAAGATAGTAAAAGTCAGGAAACGGGTCCCCAGTAGGTCAGAAATACAAACCCACACACACACACACACACACACACACACACACACACACACACAAGTGTGTTTTGTTATCCTTATGGGGACCGTCCATTGACTTCCATTGATTTTAGTAACTAGATTTATACCTAACCCAAACCCTTTTCCTAACCTTAACCATTACTGATCTATAACTAACCCTAAGACTAACTAAAACTCTATTCACACCATACCTATAAACCTAACCCCTAACCCTAAAAAGGGGAGTCCCCCTCATGGGGACCAGGCTTTGGTCCCCACAAGAACCCTCGGACCCCAGAAAGATAGTAAAAGTCAGGAAACGGGTCCCCAGGAGGTCAGAAATACAAACCCACACACACACACACACACACACAAGTGTGTTTTGTTATCCTTATGGGGACCGTCCATTGACTTCCATTGATTTTAGTAACTAGATTTATACCTAACCCAAACCCTTTACCTAACCTTAACCATTACTGATCTATAACTAACCCTAAGACTAACTAAAACTCTATTCACACCATACCTATAAACCTAACCCCTAACCCTAAAAAGGGGAGTCCCCCTCATGGGGACCAGGCTTCGGTCCCCACAAGAACCCTCGGACCCCAGAAAGATAGTAAAAGTCAGGAAACGGGTCCCCAGTAGGTCAGAAATACAAACCCACACACACACACACACACACACACACACACACACACACACACACACACACACATATGTATGTATGTAAATTCTGTTGGGTTGCCAGTTTTGATGTTGATTCTTGTTTTATTTCTCGTGTATTTGTTTAATTTTGGGAATGTGTGAAGGTCTATTTGTTCAGTGTTGAGTTTTCCTAAGTGTGTTTGAACGCCCCATCACGTGCAGCTCGACTGCTCAGTTGGAAGGATGTGGTGGTTTCTTACTTTTTGCTGCTGCTCGTTGTGGAATTACAGCTACTTGTGTTGAAGACTTGTCAGCCTTGCAGACTCGTTATGGAACCAGGAAGTCTGGACGTGTAAATAATGATTCAGATTTTTAAAATGACAGAAACTAGTGACCACCCAGCCGGCTGAGATCCAGATCTGTTTCAATGTGACTTTATTTTCAACATCAGTGGGACATGAGACTGTTGTGTGAGTATTTCACTGTAAAATTCTTACCTTCAACATTTAACATTTAAAGGAACAATATTGTTAGTAACTGCTAAAATACTGTGTAATGAAGTTAAAAAAAGACACTTGCAGAAGCAGTTACACCATGCTGTTTTAATCAAAAATACAAAGATTTTCAAAATGTATTAACACATTTACCGAGCAGAAGAAAGGATGAATGCTTCTGTAAAGCACCGCAATAAAATTTAATTGGTTTCTACATGCAAATGGCACTAGAACAGTCACGAATACTGTTTAAAAATAAAAATTGCAATCCTACTTTATTGTATTGTACATTTTGCTTCCAAAATACTCACATAAATGTGTCTTTTGTGACATTGAAAATTAAATGAATTTTTTTTCTGCTGGCTTGTATGTCTCTATGTGAAGTGCTGTCTAAACGCTGAGAAGCTCAATCAAAAGATTGTTTTTATGCAATGACCCCAGGCTAGATATACACAGATGTTACTTTATTTTGTAATAAGATAATCCACTTCCCCAGGGCAGGCGCGTACCGCTGATGTTTTTCAAAACCTCTGTTCCCAGCACAGGCTAGGCAGACCTCATATGGCTGGAGAGCAGAGAAGCTGTGACCTTTTCAGAAATGACTGCTCTCATCAGAAAGCAGAAAAACTCTGAAGTCCAGCCCCATCTCGCTATCTGTTATGCCATTTTATATATTTAGGACTGTGCAGTTGGACTTTTTGTTGCTAGACTGCCTCAGATAATGAACAATCCAACTTCCTGGTCTAAAGGTAAACAGGTTTGCTCCATCAATCATGTGATTGAAAAGGATAACTTAAACCTTACATTATCCCCAAATTGAAGTGAAAAAAGAATTCCAATTCCACCTTTTACCTTTTTTATGTTTTTTGACAAAAACCAAAACAATCAAAGAAAAATAACTCCTGACTCTTTATCAGCACTCTATAAATAAAGACGATTGAGACAGTTTCTCATTATTTTCAACTAAAGTCCGAAAACTGTGAGACATAACGAGTTGTATTACATAAGGTGTGATGGCCCTGCTTATCCGTGCAGATCAAGATGTTCCTCTCAAAACAGTAAATAAACGGTGTTTATATAAAATACTCACATACACACTGGATTCACATTGAGGTTTAGAGTTTTGTATTCATTTCGATGATGTTTGATTGTTTGTGCTTTGGTCTTACATGGTTTAAATTTTCAGTTTAGGATCTTCTGCTTTTTTATGTTTGTGCATTTTCATGATTAGGATCTTTTCCTGTGGAGATTTGCTTGTTTTCAGTCTATTCCCTGTGTCTTGGTTTCCTGTGTCACCATTTATTATTTTCTTTCAGTAGTCCTTGTCTCATGTACATTGTTCACACCTGCATTTCGTTGGGTTAATTATACCTTAGCTGCATTCACTCATAGCCACAGTTCCTCTGTGTAGGCCTGGTTTCCAGTCATACCTTGTCAGATCTTGCTGTCGCTCTCAGCTCATGTTCTCCATGATGCTTGAGCTCCTGTGGATTGCTCTTTTTTTTTTTGTAAGTTGTTTGCTGCCATGACAGTTTAGGTTTTGTTCTCATAAAAATCTATCTTATCCTTGTGCCTGTGTTTTGGGTCTATTTATAAACAGACATCCTAACACTCCATAATAAAATTCATACATATTGTTAGGCCCAGAGATATTTGTACAGTAACATAATTTTTAACCAAAGCACTCAAGATACTGTAAGTACCCTCAGTTTTAATTTGAGGGTATCCACGTCCAAACTGGATGAGGAGTTTAGAAATTACAGCTCTTTAATATGTAGCCACCACTTTTTCAAGGGACCAAAGGTAACTGGACAGTTGACTCAAAAGCTATTTCATGGACAGGTGCAATGTCGTAGCAAGCTTTTCAAAGGTGTGGGGTTTGTTTGTCAACAATAAAAACAATGAATATAATGAAAGAAGATATAACATACAAGATATTAAAAGCTTCCTATATAAATGACTGGTACTCGAAAAGTTTATAAACACACTCAGAACACAGAAAATAAGACAAAACTAATATCAAGCTTAATTAAAAACCTTAAAAGTAAAAACGCTTATTTAAAGTACCGGGAAAATGGAGATGAAAGTAACATTCCCACCTCTCCAGCGGGAGCTGGCTGATAAATCTAACACACCAATAGAGGCGGGACTTAAGGCAGAAGGACTTAAGGCAGAACAGCCAATCATCAGCCAGTCCCACTCAAAGCCGGTGTCCTGTTTGAGAGGGAGGGAGAGGACACAGCTGCAGCTAGCGGCGACACAGAGCGGTCAGAAAAACGCAGAGAAGCGAAAGAAGCAAGGCGTTTTTGCAAAACTGCTGAAAAAGTGTGGGTGTTGAACCCTCTAACTGGGAAAGGTGTGGGTGTTAAAACACCCACATCCCCCACGGGTGGGATGCCTATGGACAGGTGTGGGCTGTTCCCTCGTTATTCCATCATCAATTAAGTAGGTAAAAGGTCTGGAGTTGATTCCAGGTGTGGCATTTGCATTTACAAGCCAAAGGTCAAAGGAGCTCTCAGTGGAAGTGAAACCGATCATTCTTCATCTCCATCAGAGAGATAGTGGAAATGTTAAGAGTGATCGAATCAACAGTCTGGTACATTCTAACAGAAGACAGCAGTGGTGGATGATTGCAGGATCTTTTCCTTGGTAAAGAAAAATCCCTCCACAACATCCATCCAAATGAGGAACCTTCTCCAGGATGTAGGTGAACAAGTAGCTATCTAAGTCTACTATAAAGAGAAGACTGCATGAGAGCAAGTACAGAGACCCAAACATTCATGGAAAAAAGGGTTAGAGTTAGGGTTAATTATTTGGATGTATGCCACTGGTGATGTGATAGTCTCACAACATTCCTGGATGACACAACACATACATTTTGAACATTTTTGCAGGTCTTTTTTAAAAATTAGTGTTGCTTTAATTGAAGTTTTTATCTTTGTATTCACTCTGATAATCAGTAAATTGTAAAAAGTAATTGAAATGTCCAAGTTTATGTACATAAAGTGTCAACATCATAAAAACAAAACAAATCTTTGTATCTGATTTCACAATAAATCTACAATCAGATCATGCTTTTCTCATACAGTGTAAATAATATAGATTTTTTCCTGTGTTTGCATTCGAACTGCTGGACCTCAAACATATTCAACGGTCTCATACAGTATCTCCTCGTTATTTTTAGTTAGTATTTATCCTAATGTCATTTGTTTTGATAATCGATAAATTATAGTTCTTGTTCGCCACCTAGTGGCTTGGGGACCTCAAACAGCTGTCCGCCTTGCCTGTTGACAAACAATGTCTCTGCATATTTGTGAGATTTGTTTTCCCCATTGATCTGATGCTGTGTTGTCCAAATAAAGAATTTAGCTTTTTCGGCTTCTTTATAAAAAAAGAAAAAGAGAATTATGAGTAACTAGACTGTCAGAAGGCTTGTTTACATCCAGCTAACTGAACTCTCTGAAAGCCGGGAAGATGTATCAGGCATGTCCCCCCTTATTTTTAAAAGTTGTATTCATTACTTTATTTTTAGAATATAAGGTCAGCACTAATTAATGTCTATGAGACTGTAGCTCTGACAAGTACACCAAGGGAACATTGGGAATGTGGTGGTACAGTATGCGTTTCACAGACAGGAAACTGTAGGACAAAAATTCCAGACTTCATTACAAACAGTTTTTCTTCAGTTTTCTCAGCTTCCATTTATAAGTGAGATACAGAAGGTCATCCCTACTCATGCTTCTCATAAATAGATATTTTAACCCTTTCACACACAGCGGTCACTACAGTGGACAGTTTAAAGCTGTTTTCTTTTACATGTATGCCTGTTTTTGGGTTTATTTGCATATAAAGCACCACGTATGACTCTAGCGTCCCTCCACAAACTTCTTCCTACATTTAGTGATTGAATATTATTATAATATTATAATGATAAAGTCATAGTAACACAAAAAAAACGACATATTTGTCAAATCTATGTTTCATTGTCAAACCACACATTGTCCACCTGACCAGACACACAGAAACATATTTTAAAAATTAAGTTTATTTAAAACAAAAAGTTAATGCAAAGCTTTAAACTGAATATGACATGTGTAAAGATAAATAAAAATACTTAAGAGAAAAATCTTGACTGAGGATATAATGATTCATTCATAGAAGGGTTAAACCTTTTAAATAACATCATCATGACTGGGCAGACAGTTTGACTCTGGATCTGCTTTACATGTTGCACCTTCTTCAGGAAAACTCAGACTAAATCAACATGCATCTTATTGATAAAAAATATTTTTGCAACAACAAGATTCAGCAGGCCTGGACAGACTGCAGCAATCCACTATGGATATTGGTCCATTCAGACAAACTTTCTTTATTAGGTTCAATTTGAGTTTATTTGCAGATAAAATTTTCCAAGTCTCAACAGAAACTTAGGTTATAGAAGTTTGTGTAGATTTTTAGTCGTTCAGAACACGTCAATCCAAAAAGTTTCCAAAAAACAGGAGAATCTGGTTGGTCATTTTTGAAAACATTTTGAGTTAATATGTAGAATAACTTGCAGATTAAGGAAGTAGACTCTTAATAACAGGTTTGCATATCAACGGATGGTGAATATCATTTATCCCCATCCCATCATTTCAAATGCAGAAAAAAATTACATAAATTTCATAAATGTGTGTTTTTAATCACAAAATTGTTATTTTTGTTTCTTGTTTTTCATCTTTAGGTTAAGAGTTGAAAACTTGCATAGCAACAAATTGTCGTCACGTTTTTAGCTTGTATCAGTATGCTGATGTTTGGTGATTTGTTTTCACACATGATCAGGCTTTGATGCACATAAAGAATCATGTTTAGAAACTCAGTCCTTTTCCAGAGCAGTCTGTCATCCCTGTGGAGATTTTACTGGCTACAGTCAAATCCCGAATCATTCCATACTGGTGTTGTTATTGTTCCTTTGCTGGATTTTTTTCATAGAATTAATAGAATGTGTTTTTTGTCACTTAGAATATCAACAAACACAGAGGAGATTAGTGGCTAAAACCCTGTATGTTTTGGGTGATTTACAGCTTCCCATGCCTTTATGTTCCCTTGTAATTTGTACCATTTATCCTAAAATCCAACACAAAGGGTTGCCATCGCATGGAGGACGATCTGAAAAATCGACAGGCATTGTTTCGAGGTATGAGATGTCACACCAATTTTATTGTGGAGGCCTTAATTGCACAAACACCTACTACCTCAGTGCTGTCACTGACTGAGAGAGCAGCTTTTACTGCAACTCATCATCCCCCACTGGTGACTGAAGCACCATCATCTCCTAAACTGTGATTTACAGCCACAGACCATCACAGTGAGCTGCTTACATTATGTCCATGGCTGTAAGGCTTTAGGGTACATGTTGCTAGAATAAAAGTGACATTTTGGACAAGTTATAGACATAAAAACAACTGAAATCATGCAAGACTTTGATGTGTGATGTTTTCAAAAATCTTCCCTCTAAGTGGTGCTGAACAGTGAACACAAGTCAAGTAGAATGAAATGGTTCATGTTTTTGACCTCCTTGAACAGATTTCCTCATATGGAATTAAAATGAAATATCTTCCACTTATCTGCTGGCTGCTTTTGAATGTGATTATTGGTAATCAAACACTGAGACAAGAAATGATTTCAGTATCAGATGTCGGATAACCTTCCATTATCAGTCAAGCACAACATTTTTTCTTTGTAATTTGTAGAACAGAACAGTGTCTCACATTAAAATACAAGTGAAACTATGTTCTAGAAAACGGAACAGGCTTTGCAGTTTGGGTAAAAATGTTATAATCATAATTTAAAGACCACTGAGAACGATTTAAAATAGCTCAGAAGATAATCAGAGTGGGTTTTCAAAACTGAGCAGTCAGTGTTCAGACCATAGAATAAGACAGATGACACATGTTTGACTGCTTTTGTTCCTACGTGTGCTGCCATGTTGCATTTGTTAGGACCAGGGTTTTTACACAAGAAAAGTAGAACTGAAAGTCCTACTATTTACACAATCATGGTGGTTTTCAATTAATTAAAAAACAAAACCCAAAATTTTTAACAGCAAAAGGGGGACACTGATTCAATCAGACAACATCAACACAAACTAAACATTAACCAAACTTTGAAAATGTAATTAGATCACATTATCATTCATAGGCGAGTGCATAACAGACCCAAAGAGTGGACAACATGAATGGAAATAATAGATTGCATTGAGAAAACTTTACTGAAGAAAAAATGGGTTGTTGAGGCAGAAAGCAAAATGTATATGAGGGAATGATAAACAGTTAATAGTCGGTATAGCACAGAAGAAACTGGGAAATATACATATTTACAGGTAAGGCTGATTACTGGATTAAAAACAAATGACCTAACAATGGATCATTAACAGGTGAAGGCTGAGGGAATAGAGACAATAGCTACGTTTACATGGACACATTTAATCGGAATAAACGCCCAATCGGAAAAAAAGACGTCATGTAAACATGTCAATCAGAATGTTTTGATCCGATGCAGCCTGATCAGAATTAAATTTACTTCCGATCGAAAGGGGTGGTTTTGTCCGATCTTCATTCGGATAGACGTGCATGTACACTCACCGGCCACTTTATTAGGTACACCATGCTAGTAACGGGTTGGACCCCCTTTTGCCTTCAGAACTGCCTCAATTCTTCGTGGCATAGATTCAACAAGGTGCTGGAAGCATTCCTCAGAGAGTTTGGTCCATATTGACATGATGGCATCACACAGTTGGCGCAGATTTGTCGGCTGTACATCCATGATGCGAATCTCCCGTTCCACCAAATCCCAAAGATGCTCTATTGGATTGAGATCTGGTGACTGTGGAGGCCATTTGAGTACAGTGAACTCATTGTCATGTTCAAGAAACCAGTCCGAGATGATTCCAGCTTTATGACATGGTGCATTATCCTGCTGAAAGTAGCCATCAGAAGTTGGGTACATTGTGGTCATAAAGGGATGGACATGGTCAGCAACAAAACTCAGGTAGGCTGTGGCGTTGTAACGATGCTCAATTGGTACCAAGGGGCCCAAAGAGTGCCAAGAAAAATATTTCCCACACCATTACACCACCACCACCAGCCTGAACCGTTGATACAAGGCAGGATGGATCCATGCTTTCATGTTGTTGACGCCAAATTCTGACCCTACCATCCGAATGTTGCAGCAGAAATCGAGACTCATCAGACCAGGCAACGTTTTTCCAATCTTCTATTGTCCAATTTCGATGAGCTTGTGCAAATTGTAGCCTCAGTTTCCTGTTCTTAGCTGAAAGGAGTGGCACCCGGCGTGGTCTTCTGCTGCTGTAGCCCATCTGCCTCAAAGTTCGACGTACTGTGCGTTCAGAGATGCTCTTCTGCCTACCTTGGTTGTAACGAGTGGTTATTTGAGTCACTGTTGCCTTTCTAACAGCTCGAACCAGTCTGGCCATTCTTCTCTGACCTCTGGCATCAACAAGGCATTTGCGCCCACAGAACTGCCGCTCACTGGATATTTTTTCTTTTTCGAACCATTCTCTGTAAACCCTAGAGATGGTTGTATGTGAAAATCCCAGTAGATCAGCAGTTTCTGAAATACTCAGACCAGCCATTCTGCACCAACAACCATACCACGTTCAAAGTCACTCAAATCACCTTTCTTCCCCGTACTGATGCTCGGTTTGAACTGCAGGAGATTGTCTTGACCATGTGTACATGCCTAAATGCACTGAGTTGCCGCCATGTGATTGGCTGAGTAGAAATTAAGTGTTAACGAGCAGTTGGACAGGTGTACCTGATAAAGTGGCCGGTGACTGTATACACCCATTCGGAAAGAAAGGGTGAAAAAAGCCCACTGCGCATTCGTACAACTTCAGCATGACGTCTTTCCGCTTTCGCAGACTCAAGTAGAAAACATGGCGGGGGGTAAACAGAAGTGGTCTGCTGGTGCAGTCATCCTGTCATCCTGCTCTCCTCTCCTGTGGCGGAGGAGCAGTAGCAATATATATTCAGCCTCTAGCTTGGTTAATGCGACCAGTAAAAACCCAAACATAACGGTAATCACCCGCAGAAGGTCCATATTGGGGAAAACGTGAGTCAGCTCGAGCACACGATGGGGCGGGAAAGACGCGCAGAAAGGACGGAGTTTGTTTACTCTTTTTTCTTCCCCCGGAAAGACAACTCGCTGTGCGCATGCTCAACTCATTTAATCTGATTGAGTGCTTGGTGCATGTGTACTCATGGCATGATCAGATCATTTCAGTTAGTGTTTTTGTAAACAGGGATTTGGGAATTCCGATCGACCAAGATTTTAATCAGATTGGGGAAATTTGGCGCATGTAAACGTAGCTAATGAAGGAATAAACTGAAGGCAAGCTGATCTCATCTGACAATAAGAAATAACAACTAAAACATTAGTCTCTAGAGATTATAAATGATAAACTAGTGACAATATACAACACCATGGCATTTAATCACTATTTAGTGTTTATAATAGTCATGAAAGATTTTGACTCAGTCTTATTCAAGTCAAATAAAAAAATGACAACAAACAAAAAAAAAAAACCTAAGATTATTTTGGGTGGATTCCTAAAAGGCACAATTAAAAGATACATGAGGTGTGAGCCACAAAGTCAAGGTTTTTCACAAAACGCCCACATTGCTGACATGTTTAAGATCATTAAGACTGGAATAACATTTAACTGTTTCTTATCTCAATGCCTGTAAGGCTCTTAGAGCTGAGTGCAAAAGTCCATAATGGCAATCATTTTTTTTAGTTTGTAAGTTTTTATTCTAGGGAAAATAACAGATTAAATATTAGCTATTTACAGGTCTCCCTCATGGGAATCTCCAAAACGTGGTCCCTCATCGAGCTGCTGTTTCTGTTAACAACAAATGTAGTAAGATGTATGAAGGTCTACACTTTAAAAAAATAAAAGGAAGTTACCATTAGCAAGGACTCACATAACAGCTGAGTATGTAGAAGATTTGCATTGCAGATAAATATTTTTCTGTCCCCTAAAAAAAAGTAATTCAGTCTGAGCCTGATAATGCATATGCACATCCTCTTCCTTTTTTATGTTCATGTTCATTTTGCTAAGATTTGTAGTTAAGCCTTATTCTTGACTCAGCTATGGGAGAATTTAATTTAATTAAACAAATTAGCATTTTTTCCGTAATGAAGTGTTTTGGTGTAGACTCTCAATTATCCAGGACAAGGCAATCGCTTCTTCAGATCTGATTATGGGTTAGGGTTTTTTTTCTTTTCCAAGTCATTGTCAGAACAATCTCACTGCAATGGCTGTTGGTAGATTTCCAGAGGTGCAGACACACCCCACTGATACCAGTGAAAATCCAGTGAATGATGTATTGGACACTCATACAGATTGTTGGTTCACTTCCATTGAAGAAAAAAGAACAATGCTCACTGAAATACAGCGTTGGGTGTAACAAGTTACAAAAATAATGCGTTACAGTAATAATATTACAAATATCAGTAACTCAGTAATGTACCTAGTTACCTTGGTGACGCCTGTAATATATTACTCATTACAAAGAGAAACCTGGATTCGTTTCTTTCGTTACAATATGGAGCTCCAAGCAATGAGTTATATTGATAGAAGGGACAGGCCAGGCTTTTTACATTGGCCAATGTGTGCAAAGTTGGCCAACATGTTGGAAAAGACAGTAAACAATGACACATTGCTTGGCAGTTTCAGTAAAATCACCATAGTGAGACTATGTGTGTACGTAGGATCACGGCAGAGTTTCTGAAGAGCATGGCGGCTGATCAACAAACAATTAGCATCGAGTTGCCTAAACTTCGCCAATTAGACCAAAACACAGTGTCTACTGTCGGCTAAATATAATATTTATTCTAATCCGGATTAATTATTCTGGAGAACAGTGAGGAAGACTTGGAGTGCCTTCAAGCATTAAGAAACCAAGTGTTTGAGATTGTTGTCATGGGCCCCAAAAACGCAGTGGAGAATGCCACCCCTATGATCAAAAGAAGCAAGCCAGAAGACTCACTGGAGATGGCTTCCCCTTCAAGTAAAGAGATGGGGGACATTCTGGAGTCCATAGATAAAAGGCTTTCCGGATTTGACGTGCATCTTCACCTGATGGAACTCCTCCACAAAGAGTTCATGTTGTCCCTCTCCGAGGGAATGAGTCGACTTTCTGGAGAAAACAAAACCCTCAAGGAATCTGTTCTGGATCTTCAGGCCCACAGCAAGAGGGACAGCATTGTGTTTATATTCAGGAGAAGACAGGAAGCCAGCCTGAAAACTGTGAGGAGATAATTAAAAGCTTCCTCCAGACCCACATGAAGATTCCAGAAGATGCGGTAAAAAACATCACCTTCCATTGGGTTCATTGTCCGGGAGCCAGTTATTGTCACTGCTGTTTATTGTTTAGGGTGACGGTAGATAAAACTAGAAAAGCACTCGGAGACTCAGGGACTTTGATTGACATGTCGAGCTAACACACACAGCCAGCAGTACAGAGAGGCACTGCCGTCTTCTTGCAGAGAGGCTCCTAAGCCGAGCATGCTGAGAAGATAACGTGCATAAATCACATCCACACAACCACAGCAGTACAGCTGAATTCTTTGCCTCGATTTCATTATTATTTTAATGATATTAGTTATTCCCTTTGTCATATTTTCAGAGTAGTTTTCTGATTGATTGTTGTTAGCCAGTGGGCTAAAGCTAATGCCGTGTTGTAGAGAGGTGTCTGTGTAGATGCCTGAATAAAAATAACCAATCATGATGAGATTAGAAAGTGAACAAATCACATCCACACAGTCACAACCACTGCAATGAAATTGAAGTCTTTGCCCTGATTTCAATATTCTTTTAATGATATTAATTATTCTCTTTGTCATATACTTTTCAGCCAGTTGCTCTAAATGCCTGTTTGCAGCTCTTTGGTGAGAAGCTGAAGATAACGGGTGGGGGGGGGGGG
>SSNP01000074.1:1769158-1780600 GCA_006937955.1 Pachypanchax playfairii | reverse complement strand
GGGGGCTGGGGGCGAGTGTGTCTGTCTGAGAGATGGTTTTATACTCCAGGAGGCATGTCTTAAAGATGATGCTGGTGACGTAGACATGTACTGCTGACATGTACCACTTTCAGCTAATCGCAAATTTCAAATGCAATAGCCACCTTTCAACCCTAAGAGGGCAGCACTAAGACGTGCAAACAAGTTTACATGAAAATGTCCAAAAATGTCCAGAAACTGAAAGGTTGCATTAAGACCCACTAATACAGTTTATAAGCAGAAAAAAGTTGTTTTGAGTGTGAGTTATGCTTTACGGATTTCAGCCCTTCAGGATTCTGGGGGTTTAGACAGATATTGTTTTTAATTGACTTCTCAGCAAAAGGCTAATTTTTGCATTGAAAAAGATTAAATGAAGGCCCCCCTAAATAAACATGGCAATCACACACTTGACTGGAAATGAGAACAAATACTTCACTGTTCATTGAAAACACAAACTATTCAGTCTTTTTCTGTTATAAATCATTATGTGTCTCCATGGTTTTTTTATTATGCAATGCAGGCTGTGGCTAAGGCTCACGCTAATTAATACTGATGCTAATAAAAAAAAGAGTTGAAAGCATTGCCAAGAACACAGAGTATCCTAAAGCCGCACTGGGGATTTGATATTGATTTACCCTGTGACACGTACTGAAACCCAGTGTTGGGCCTTCAAAGGGACTGCAAGGATAAAGAAGACGATTAATAGAAAGAACTATAGGCATAGGCAGTTTTTTATGAGAAAACAACAAAAAACAAGACTGGAGTTCTAGTAATGCTTTTTTCCTGATGGTCTGGTGGAGTTTGCTGTGTTTTCACCTGTTGCAGTAAATTGCACAAACAGACTTGCTGGCAGTAGCTTTAAAGAGAAATGTGTCTTTTGTCTGGAAGCCACGTTGAGGTTAAAACAGACTGTAAGATCAAACATTTTGAGTTAAAAAAGGTTCCATCTGTTTAAATACAATATATAAGCTGATATGTCCACTAAAACCTGAGGGATTTACCCAAGGATCATTTTTTCTGTGTGTGAACAGTTCTAACACTCTTTTATCTTCCAAATATGTCTCTTCTTACCTCTCATCTAAAATTTGCAGAGAGATCTAATTAAACATACCAGCAATAAAGCAATAACATGTTGCTTTCAGCCAAATATAAGTTCATAGGCATTTGCAAAAGTGAGAGTTTCACACCAGAGGCCTGCGCGGGACGGAATTTCCAGTCCCGCTCCCGCATAGTGCAGTCCCGCTCCCGCCCGCAAAGGACTATGATTTTAAGTCCCGCTCCCGCCCTATTTTGTCCCGCTCCCGCCCGCAATTCCCGCATGATTCAGACGTTCCCGTTATTTCTCGCTAAAGTTCTTGTCTTTGGCTTGGGTAATTAAATGCTGAGCTTAGAGCATACCACTGACCGATCATTCACCAAGGGCAGTGGGGAAGGAACGCGTTGCCAACTTGGCAAGTGGCATGCGCAGCTGAGGCGATCCCCAACACACATCTGGAGACAACAGATTATTGAGATGGATGGTCGTGGGGGAGCTGGAGCTGCTGGTTGTCACAGAACCATCACAGCACAAAAAAAACAAACATTCAATCAGACTCCTGCTCACTCATTGCATAAATTTAGACTCAATCAGCCTGATATTGTGCTTATTATTGTGTTGTTTGGACGGTGGGACGAAGCCAGGAGAGAGTACACATTGTGTATTTTAGTTTTATTTTTAGTTTGCGGGACTGCAGCTTATCACCGCTCCGCCCGCTGCCGCATTGTGCACTCCCACGCCCGCCCCGCGCCCGCAATGAGCTTTCTCTATTTGTACCGCGCCGCATTGCTTTGCGTCGGGTCCCGCAGGGCTCTATTTCACACTAGCTACGTTTACATGGGCACATTTAATCGGAATAAACGCCCAATCGGATAAAAAAGACATCATGTAAACATGTCAATCAGAATGTTTTGATCCGATGCAGCCTGATCAGAAAGAAATTTACTTCCGATCGAGAGGGGTGGTTTTGTCCGATCTTCATTCGGATAGACGTGCATGTATACACCCATTCGGAAAGAAAGGGTGAAAAGAGCCCTTTGCGCATGCGTACAACTTCAGTGTGACGTCTTTCCGCTTTCACAGACCCAAGTAGAAAACATAGTGGGAAGTAAACAGAAGTGGTCTGCTGGTGCAGTCATCCTGTCATCCTGCTCTCCTGTCCTGTGGCGGAGGAGCAGTAGCAATATGTATTCAGCCTCTAGCTTGGTTTATGCGACCAGTAAAAACCCAAACATAAAGGTAATCACCCGCAGAAGGTCCATATTGGTGAAAACGTGAGTCAGCTTGAGCACACGATGGGGCGGGAAAGACGTGCAGAAAGGACGGAGTTTGTTTACTTTTTTTTCTTCCCCCGGAAAGACAACTTGCTGTGCGCATGCTCAACTCATTTAACCTGATTGAGTGCTTGGTGCATGTGTACTCATGACATGATCAGATCATTTCAGTTAGTGTCCATGTAAACAGGGATTTGGGAATTCCGATCGACCAAGATCTTAATCAGATTGGGGAAATTTGGCGCATGTAAACGTAGCTACTGAGATGACTGAAGGATGGGATTTAGCATTTAGCTTCCTACATATCTTTATCTTTTATTTTAGGTTTTAGCACATTTTAATGATCTCATTCTATTTGTTTTGTCTGTTTCAGTAGCCTATAGATGAAGCAAATTATTAACGTAGAAGAAGCTATTTTAGTTTGGAAAGGATTAAAAAAACTACAAATAACTGATTTAAAATACAGGGTGGGCCATTTATATGGATACATGTAATACATGTAGTGTCCTTTTCAAAATCGACCAATGCGGTCATATATGACGTGAGGTTGGGCTGATCTGTATTGAGTTTGTTTTGCTTATGTTTTCATGGCACATTTTTGGCTTTAGGCTTTCCCTGTAGGATATCCCTTACTCCACAGTTTCCTCTGATTTTTTACCAAATCTAATCACCATCTTCCTTATTAGTTTCTTGCCCTTCTTCTCCAGTTGTTCCTGCTCAGTAATCAGCTGTCTGCTGTATAAATTCTCCTTGGTATATTAATGTCAGTTAAAATGATCCCTTTCCCTGTGCCTTGTGTAAAATTCAAGTTTTCAGAGTACTTTTGTTTTTGCTGTCACGTCAGCTTTTACATTGTCTTCCTTTGTGACCGCAGTGAACCATCTTCTGATGGGCTCTTTCAACAAGATGATACACAGTGACCCAAAGCTCAAACTATTGAACTGGTTTCTTGAACATAATGAGTTCAGTGATCTCTAACAGCCACCACAGTCACCAGATATCCGTCCAATAAAGCCCCTCTTGGATGTGGTTGAATGGGAGATTTGCATTATGGATGTGAGCTGTCAAATGGGCAAGATCATGATGATATGATGGACCAGAATCTCAGAAAAATGTTTGTTGGTTGACTAGTCTTGATCCTTCTGCTTTTTCCAATAAGAATAGAACAATATTATAACATACTGTAGCATTCATAGTTTGATTTTTGGTACAACACTAATACGCTAAAATACATTCTGCCTGGGCTGTGTGGGAGAGAATAAAAAAGAAAAAGCTGGACTGCAAGATAATTTTTAAATCCTTTTTTTCCACAGTGTCTAGTTAATTAAAAGAGTGTTATTTTCTATTACATAATAACTCAATTTCTGTTTTGAAAATGTCTTGCAGCTGAACAAACATGGTGTGTACTGGAAGTCGTGGACTCTGTAGCTCATGTGATGTGAATGTAAGCTTTTAATGTTAGGATTCATAACGTCAGCATCATGCACCCAGTTTCTGTTTCATGCTGTTTAAAGTAGCATGGGGGCTGGAGACTATCCCAGCTGTCAGAGAGAGCTAAAGACAGGCAGAATACACCCTGTACAGGCTGCCAGAGGGAGCATCGCGCTCTGCAGGAAGAAAAGCTACTGAGTTGAAAAAAAATGAAAATCTTCAGTAAAAATAGGTCTTTTAAATAAAACTTACTAACATGAGAATATGTGACTCTTTAATGTCAAAACAGCAATACACATACAAGCAAATGACTGAAAATAACCATCATGACAGGAAAAAAAAATGTTGATTCACAGTAAATAAATCATGCTGTACACACAGGAACAATATGTGGAAAAGGGTTTTTTGTGATAAATGTAATGAAAGTGAAGGTAGTTTGGAGAAGAATTAAAGCCTCTGGACAGCCATGTTTCACCCACATGGGAGCTTCCAATTATTTTGCCTAATTTGACTCATTTTTAACACTGTGTAGGCGTGTATGCAGCCGTGATTGATTGGCATCTGGTTCATTCCTCCAGAGGCTTTAGGGAGAGTAGGACAACACTGACTTTTTATTCATTTATTTTTTGTTTCATGCAATAGTGGCCAAAAAATGTCAGAAAGAAATGTCGTTTTTTTTAATAGTGGGAAAATAGTTAGCTTTTATTGCCATCAGAATGTCTCTTAATCAATAAAACACAGGTTTTACCCATTCTACACATATCTTATCATAGGTGTTTGCAATAACTAGACACAGAAACATAATGTAGAAGTTGAAACAGAAACACAGAGGTGCTTCCTAACAACTGGCTGCAGCCCCTTAATTTAAACATGATATGTCCCTGATTAAAAAAATAAAAACAAACAGAATTTTGTTGATTCATGTAGTTCATAGGCTATATGGCTGCTATTCATAATGTCATAACCTCAGCACAAGAAAAGACTTAAATAAACGGAACCAATGATTTTGAAAAAAAGTGAGTAAAAATTTAGGCAGTGGCTACGCGTCCATCATGCCGGCCCATTTAACTCATCGCATTTGACACGGTAGACTGCGGGACGAACAAGTAGCAATTTATTGGTCCACAATAAGCGTCTGTACCTTTCCATATCTGTTCCATATGTACATGTATCCGTATTTTGAAACTTTTAATGTGATTTAAAGAGTGATTAAGTTTATGTTTGAACATGTTTGGAGTTGTAAATGCTGCTCATATAAAGACAAAAAGTTTAAATATTTGAACATCTATTGTGTTTGTATTCATATTTATTTTGTATTTTCTGTTGTTGCCTGAACAGATGCAGCAGATATCACAGCAGTGAAGTTATTTTTAGGTTGGATATTAGACAGATATCCAGCAGCAACATCTTCAACCGCTGCTATCTCAGTGCTAGCAGCTAGCTCAGTGGGCACCGAGTGAAACTGAACAAAAAGGCCCGGTTGAAGACGCTGCTGAATATCTGTTAAATGTCCAACCTAAAACTAACTTCTTGCAGCAATGGTTCTGGAATCTCTTTTGTATAGCTGGACAAGTCTGTGTTAGTCAGAGCCAGTTTATGTCTGCAACTATCAGTCTTGCATCTCTCTCTGTTAGTCTCATGTTCAATCTGCCTCTCTCTTTGTAACAGGAAGTGATGTCATGAAACCCTAATTTCTATGCAGGTTACAAAAAAGAAAAAAGAGAAAAGAGAAGAAAAGAAAAGAAAAGAAAAGAAAAGAAAAGAAAAGAAAAGAAAAGAAAAACATAAACTAGAATGCTGCATTGCCTGACAATGGGACATTTAGATTCGACACTACACACAGTAGACTGAGATAGTTGTCCATCTACATATATGTTGAGGATATTAACCACGTCAAACCATTTTCTATGGAGGCCTTGGAGTGTTAAAAATACACTTTGGAACTTGGTGCACCACCAAATTAATCATCCGAGCAGGATTGTTCTTACCCTTAATCAAAAGGCCAAACATTTATTCCATATATGACATGTACAAATGAAAAAAAGCAAACAGCCAAGTGAAAACTAATGTGGTTGGTCAAGACCACAGAAAACTGAAGAAACAACAGCGTTGCTTTTTACAGTCTTTGGGAAACATTCAATAACTGGCAACATTTTCACAGACTACAGATATCAGTGTTTGCTCTAGACAGTTGTTTCAGTAAATATAATACATCATGTTAATACCTTAGATTTATTGCTGGCCTTTTCAGAGCCCCCCCAACCAGTAGTTTACTTGTAATTGATGTGACTACAACTAAAAAGAACAGATTGTATTTCTACATAGGAGGTCAGTGGCAGAAAAGAGAGAGATACTTCGATAGCAGATGGTGTCATAGTAGCTGAACTCAGACTTGTTTCAGCCTGGATCTCACTGGGACTGTGAATATTAGTGCCAGTTTTCAAAATGTCTTGAAATCCTTGCAGGTATTCTCAGTTTGCTATTTGCAAGATAAAAGTTTCAGAGTCATTGTGAATGTCTTGAAACTGTCTCAAACCCATTCCTATTCAATTTTTGTAAGTCAGAAAAGGCACTCAAATCTCGTAAAACAAATGTTACATGTGACACTATTCCTCACTGAAGAAGTCGATGAATAATTATTTGCGACCCTATGACAGCTTCAGGCAAACATGCCAGACATGCATGCGTTAATGACAGCAGCGGGAGTGTGTGGGAGAACACTGGCGGAGGTGTACGGTCAAGTAACTAGTGAGAAATAGAAGGATTTGGTGAGATGCATGTATGATACCTCCAAAAGTTTTGTGCATATATGCGTCAGAGCTGTGCATATAAGCGTATGGATTCTCTATGACACAGGAACATGCCCAGCAGTTTTGTGCATGTAAACATGTTTTGCATATAACCGTCGACCACTGTATTCACAAAGACTGATGTCACCATGAACCGGACTGAACTCAAACGTGCAGAGAGACAGAGAGTGGTGTGGTTTGGTTTAAGAACGATGGACAAAAACAAAAACTGTTGTGTGTTCTTCTGTGTGCAAAAGAAAATGTTAATCCAGGAACAAAATCACAGTAACGGCACTTCATAAAAACACCAATCCTCCTCCTCCATATTTTTTGCTTTGAAACTGTTTGGTTTATGGATATTTTTCCATCTAAATGAAAAATACAGTCAACACAGTCATAAATAATCAAACTAAAAAGAAAGATCTGTTTTTCAATAACAAAATGGTTGTAAAATTAATAGAAGAAAGGTTTTCTTAGAAAGAAGACAAGACTCTGGATGTTTTCCTCTAACACTCCTGAAAAGCAAATGAAATATGATTCGAAAACCAATTAGTATGACTATCCTTCAGTCTGTTGGGGTATTTTTAGCTAGGTCAGCTGTCTAATGACGCTTTAACTCAGTTTTTGTTAATGGAGTCTCAGATTTAAATGTTTGCCCTGCAGGTGCTCGGCATCACCATCTGTGCCATCAAGTCAAAGAATAAATATCTTTATAATAAATTCTCAGCCAGTTAGACAGGTGGCATCATTTCATAAACATGAAATTAAGCTTAAAGATTCTCTTAAACCACCTGATGGAAGTACTTCATCACTGATTGGGATTAAAAAGGCTGAAGATGAGCTGAAAAAGTAATGAGGGTTTTTCTAACCTTTGATCTTATTTACTTCACACCGGTTGAGTTTGTTTCCCTACAGTATTGTTTTTATATATATATAAAAAAAATAAATTTATCATAATTTGAAAATGTTATTTTAGAACATGTAAAACAAGTCTTGTTACTGTCAAATCCACATGTGAACAAACATGATAGTGAGAGCTGTGAGAGATTAAAGAAATTTACATTCTAATAGAACATTTGTTATCAGCCTGTAAGTCAAAGTTCTGGGTTTGTTGTTGGAAGTTTGTGTGTTCTCTCCACTGATTTCTTCTCACAGTCCAAAAACAGAAATCCATCCACCCATCCATCTTCTATCTCTTATCTAGGATCAGATTGCTGATGAAACGTCTTCCACAAGGATCCATAAACCTCCCTGACTTCAGCTACGGAGACAGCCTGAAGGCAGCTGTGAGTTAGAAACCCTTCAGCGAATCCAGGGTCAGCCTGAAGGCCTCATCCATCTCCACTTATATTGCTCCTACATCAGATGCCCACAAAGCACAAACTGGCTGCTTTTGTTGCTGAAGAATAGCAACTTTGGGTTCCTCAACCCTGAGAGAAGAATGCTCCTTTCAGCTCTGGTTATATAAGCGGTATTTATTTATGTGTTGAAAATAATGAAGACATAGTTCAGACAAAGATGACCTTTAAATACCCACTCTGATCATCTTTTGCGCTATTTTAAAATGTCTCAGTGGTATTTAAATTATGATTATGGCATTTTTACCCCAAATCACAAAACCTGTTCTGCTTTCTAGGACATAGCTTCTGCATAGTGGCAGTATCTCATTAGGAATTCACCTCTGTGCTGTGGGCAGAACTGTTGGTGTGGAAGATCCCTCCCACCCAGAGATCCCTGTTTATGCTAGCATTACCGCAGGCAGAGTAGTAGCTTGTGGCCCGCCCAGTGGCTTTTTTACATCACAAACACAGTCTTTATTTAGATGTAGCCTACATTTTTGCGTCTGCTACTTATTCACAGCAATTTGAGTGCAGAAATACTCAGAAATGCAATTTTTAGCTTCATTTTCTTAAGATATGTCCTCTAGCATCAGAAAAATGCCACAAGAACATGTTAACAACATGAAAAACAAGATTGGGTCCTGGATAAGTAACCTTTACTGGACAGCTTCCTGATTAAACGTAATACAATAAATACCTCTTTCAGACTTTTTAAAACAAAATGTTGAATGTTTTTACAACTTTTTGTTGAAAGAACTGTCAGCCTATGTGGTAAGTGATTTATAGAACTATATAAACAAATGAAACCCTCTTGTTTTTAAAAGAGCTATACAAAGCAGAGCCAAACTGTTTAATCCTTATGGTGTTAATTTGTTCTTTAGTCTGTGTTTCAGAAGAATCCGTGAGGGTGCGTCTTAAAAAAGCCCTAATTTTGTTCCACTGGTTAGCTGCAGTTGGAATATTTTTTCAAAATTTCTGAGCCCAGTAACATGAAACAACAACACTACCAACAAAATCAACAATATTTTAGCTACACTGTGTAAAGTAATACAAGCACACTTTGGCATTTTACAATATATATATTTGTTTCTGGCAAGTCTGTAGAAAGAGAGTGAAGGTAAAACACCCGAGTCTCTGTCGTACTGAGTGACACCAAAGTAGATTGATGAAGCCATTAATGTATCTTATCACATGACGGGAGAAGAACTCAAGTGAAACTCTTTCAAACGATCAAACGCAAGTTGGAGGTAAAAACAGGGAGTTTTTTAGGCAGCGGCTGACTTGATATTTATTAAAACATGTGAAGTTGCATTTCAATATATTATATATTAGACTGTTTATTTAAAAAGAAAGTGTTTACCTTGGATGTTTACTGAAACGTTTCTTGATTATTATGTTGTTGGACATTCATAGTTAAATCTGCACTGCTGTGCATGAAGCAGGCTGCCAAAAAACAGTCAGCCTGATGCAAATTCTTTAGCCAGGTAATTAGTGCTAGAGTAATTATAAAATACACTGGCGTTCTGGGAAAAAAATAGCTTGTTAAATTGAGGTAATTGTGAAATAAATAAAACAATAAATAAAAATTGAACAAATAGTTGAAATATTATTAAAAAAATCTTATATGAGAGCCCTAAAATTGCTTGGGTGAATTCTGTTGTGGAAAAATAATTTACCAAAAGTCAAAGTGAGTTGAAAGGGAATGAAGTTTAATATAATTTCATGCATAAAATGAGAATCATACACATGTTGGTACATTTGGAATGAGGCTGTATTCTCATAGAGAACAGATACTCTACATGTTTGTATATGATTTGACAGAAAAAAAGAGTTTACAAATTATGCATGAATTATAGATGAATATTACATGTCCTTTTACTCCACTTAAAGCAGAACTAAGTAAGTTTTGCTCTCGCTCTCCCCCTACTGGTCCCCTGTGAAAGCTCACTGTCGTAACGTTCCCCCGCCGCCGCCGCAAACCCCCCCCCCCTCACCGCCGCCGCCCCCCCAACAACAACGCGCAGAGAACGCTTTTGCAAGGAGAAAGAAAAACAAAACCAAGAAAATGTCTCGACAGGTGAGTATTATTGTCATCTTTGCGCTCCTAAGGGTGGCGTTGCTAACAACGGCAAGGGCTTCATGCTTGTATTTATGTACGTGAGTGTGAGTGCCGTAAAGCAGGTTTGTTCTCGCGAGGTTAGTCGGGTCCGATCCACTGAAAGTTGCAAGTGCTGCTTTCAGGACACAGACCCCGGAGGGAGGGGAGGGACCCACGAATCACCCCGCCAAGTCCTTGTTTACCCCCACAGGGACTCTAGAAAACATTTATTGAGGTGAAAAAACTTACTTAGTTCTGCTTTAACATACAGTAAATGTTGTTCACCTTCTAGTGTCCTTGTCTCTTCACCAACACATGTCCATCTGTTATTGAATTAAAGCCTTTGTTGGTTTTATTATGTGACGATGGCGCTGTGCTTGGGAATATTTGTGGTTAATCAGTCACGTCATGCCCTCGGACATGCTGTAATGGGTCTGATCCGTCACCATCTTCCTCATCTGCTCTGATTGTATCCAAACTCGAAGGCTATAACAAGCTTTTTTTTATTTATGTTTGATTCGAACTGTTGAAGCAGTGAAACATAAAATTTGTGACTCAAGTTGATGAACAGCTCACAAAACTAATGGGACATCAATATGAGGTCATCAAATACTAATCAGCAGATAGAAGATAAAGGGGGAAAAATAAGATAAAACCTCTGATGGATGATTATTATTTCAAGAGAGTTAAGTCACAAATAAAGAGCTTTAATATGTTTCTGTTTTGTCATAGTTTAGTGTGGTTTGAGCTATGATAATCTCATAAACACATTTATTAGAAATTAACCAAAATATGTATTTTCATGTTCATTATTTTCAGAAGGCAGTTTTATTTTTGTTGACCAGATGTAAATATTAGTCTTGGAAAATACATTTGCATTTGCCTCATTTCTGTTTAGATTTTTTTTTAACTGTAAATAAATACTGCAGAACTTGCACCAGTGGCATTTTGTTTTTCTTGTTCTGTCAGCACGAGTATCATTTTTTGAAGCTGCGCTCCTCACAAACACCAGATATCCGTCTAAGACACTCAAGTTGACAACATCCGTGATGATGCAAGAGGAAGAAGGCCCACTGGTGAAGATCAGTTCCCATAAGCTTTGACTTAGCCTTCGAACTTGTGTCATCCCCACGGGGTTTCTGGATGAGTGAGGCTGAGAGGCTACACAAGGCAGGACAAAAGAAAAGAGGAAAGGAAAACAAATACAGACACGACTAAATCTGCTTGTGTCTTCTGAGGAACTTACGATGAGCAGACATAAACAAATGTAAAATAAGAGTTGAGCTGTGAAAGGGTCAGAAAAAACACGAGTAATACATGACATTATCTGTGTTTCAGAGAAAAATTCTGTTTTCAAAGAAACAATCAAATGACAACAACTAGTTATTTTTATTTTGTTGTTAAAATGTGACCTCTGCCAGAAATCAAAGTAAAAAAAAAAAAAAAAAAAAAAATT